>JARQOC010000001.1:226552835-226584382 GCA_033576535.1 Allobates femoralis | reverse complement strand
CGTGCATGCGTGGATGTGTCGATGTGTGCGTGCATGGATGGATGTGTGCATGGATAGATGTGTGTGCATGCGTACCTTTAAAGATTTTTTCTATGTGTTTAATTTTGCCTGGCATTGATTTCAGTGGGGTTCAGAAAGTTTGGCGAACTGTTCAGTGAACATTCAGTAAACACCACTCATTTGGCGAACCAAACTGAATTTGAATACTCAGATGTTCGCTCATCTCTAGTTCTGACAATGGGTAAAGAGTTTGGGCATTCAGTGGAATAAGCCCTGGTCTATGCGGTCTTTCTAAAGACAGCTGGGCCAGTGGACAAGAGCACCCACTGCCCCCATGTATCCACATCCTCCACCTTTTAATAGTCAGCACTTCTGTCAGCATATTTCAACATTGCTAATCACTACAATACATTAAATAGTGGAGGGGGCAAATAAAACTTTACCCACCAATAGTCACCGGAAAATATAATTTTAACATTTCACTACATTATCTGTGCATGTACTTTGTGTGACATGGTCAGACGCAACCTGTTTAATTTATAAAGGAGAAATTCACAAGGACTATTCAAACAATGCAAGAACTGCAAAAAAAAAGAGGACCTCCAATACACCCTGTATTAGATATAAAAGTGGACCTTATACATATTGTTAAAATTGTAAGGTAGTTGGATTCCTAGACTTTTAAAGTCTATGTACTATGTGCAAGGGGTGTCAAAAGTTATAAGGAGGGATGGCACCGCACCCTGGAAGACATGTAGAGTAGGGCTTCAGAAAGCACTTATTTCCCATTTTTAAGGAGTTGGACTCCTAGAGCGAGAAACCTTATGCACTAAGTATAAGGGCTGACAAAAATTAAAAGACGGAATGTGAATACTCTCTGGAAGACATATAGAGGGGGCATCATTTTTTTCAATTTTTAAGGCATGGGAATCTATGCACTAAGTGCAAGCCCTGCTAAAACTTAGAGGGGACTCCAGTACAATCTGGAATACATATGGAGGAGGGCCTTAGATTTTTTTTTACCCATTTTTAAGGAGTGGGACTCATAGCTGGGAAAGCCTGTGTACTAAGTGCAAGAACTTAAGGGGAACCTGACAGTTCGATTTAGCCTCCTAATCTATCACTACCTGTACCTGCACCTTGCTAGCTCATCCATAACCATCCCTCTCTATCTAAAACTACACTCTAAAGCTTGTATAAAATGATTTAATAATTAGCATCAAGTCTATGCGGTAGACTGAAATGGGCGTCTCTGGGTCTCCATTCTCCTCCCTCCCAGGCTCTTAGCACACTCCACTTGGCATCATCATTCCGTCTTTTGTTTGTCCTCTTTTGAAACTCCTACCTCCTCCATGTAGCCTGATGCACAGGTCGGACGTCAGCTCTGGTCCGGTGTATTGTGGAGGCTTATGAGGCTGTACACCTGATGGGACCATACACCTGATAATACGATGCGGGCGGCCAATCACAGTAATGCCAGTAGTCAACATGGCTACGGCATTACAGTGTATGCCAGCAATACCCACAAGTTGATTGCCTATGTAAAAGCTGCAATACATGCGAGGGTGTCTCGAGCATGACGCTTGAGCATCCATGATACTTAACAAGTAACGATCATGCTCCAGGAACACTATGCTCAATAGAGTATCGGAAAGTGGATATCATGCTTGCTTATAACTATCAAAGCAATACAGCATCTTGAATCCTTCCAACCTATTATACTAATTTGCTGTACCTTGTTATAATGATTAATTTGTAATTACATTTTATTGCTGGTTTTCCAGCTTTTATAATATTTTAATTTCCTTTAAATATTTTTTGTGAATAATGGCACTATGAAGCGTATACAGGGAGATAATTTTTATTATGGCTGCTTCGTCATACCATACTAACTCAGAGCTATTTTTCATCACAACTTTAAATAAGGAAGGAAATGTTTTACAATATTTTGAAGAGAAAAGAAAGCAAAAAAATGTAATTCTCTGAGTTAATGAAGCCTATCGTAAGGAAGGTTATTAGCACACCAACTTTACATGGTACTAGAAGTTTATAATATATTTAGAGCATGATTCTGATCAGGGTAATGTACATGTAGGTACAATACGACATTCACTTTTAGAGCCATACAATGTCATAAAATGATAATTGTACAAAATATTTCATCATAGCGTAAAAAGAGCAACATAAAAAAAATTGTAATTTGCTGCTTTTTGTTCCCAACTGACTTCCAAAAATCAGAATAGAAAGCAATCAGAAATTGTTAATTTGAAAGGAAGAAACACTAGTCTTCTTTCTTTAGCAATCCTTATTTTAAGTATTAAAATTTAAAAACGTTTTCAGCGTACTAGCGGGCCGTAGACTGTTTCGGAACGCACCCCTTCCTTAATCATTATCATGGCTAATGATTAAGGAAGGGGTGCCTTCTGAAATGCATCTAGAGCTCGCTAGTATGTTGAAAAGTTTTACATTTAATACTTAAAATAAAGGATTGCTAAAGAAAGAAACTAGCACCGGTGTTTCTTCCTTTTAAATTATCTACTGGGCGGTAGCCAAACCTCCACACCGAGTGCAGGAAACCAGGTGAAATCAGGCGGTGGAGTGGTCTCCCCTTTCCCCTTTCCTTCACTAATGAATCAGAAATTGTTGTGCATTCAAAAATTATACCAATAAAGACTATAACTCATCCTGCAAAAAACAAGCCCTCACTCGACTGTACCAGCTGAAAAATAGAAATATTATAGCTCTCAATATATAGTAATGCTAAACCTTTTTTTTAATCAGGAAAAAAAGCCTTTGTTAGAATGTAAAAGTAGTAAAACCTAAAAAAACTAACAAAAATCAGGTATTGCTTGGCTTATCACTTATGTTGCACAATGTTCTTCTTAAAAAAAAATCAATTCATGAACTACTTTTAGTATGTTCATTGTGCCTTGTAAAGATAATATTCACAATAAGGCTTGTTTCACATTTATCGTGCTCTCTATACTGAGCACTTATATCTGGGTTTTCTTGTAACGCTCTGAAATACATGATCTAGATGAACCCTAGATGCAAGTTACCCTATAATGAGGCAGATAGAGACACTCTTGATGCCAACTACCCTATGATCTAGCAGTGGCTACCTTTTCAGTGGTGCACAAAAGATGAACAACACTAAACAGAGGCAAGACAGACTTCAGAGCAACTATCCTGCTTGCTTCATTATAGTAAATGGATTTGTCAGGGCTTCATTTGAACCCTGTATTTCAAAGATGTAGATTGAAACCCTAATGTAAAGGCTCAGCTCAGGAAAATGTTAACTGAGTTGTAAAACTTTGGGAGCTAAATGCAAAATGCTATGTGGAAAAAAAAACAATACTGGCCCGTCACTCCGATAGTACCATCTCTACTGACAAACATAATGGGGGACGCTCTTATTCTGTAGGAACTGGAAAGTTGGCAATAGGTAAACCGCTGACATAGTACTAATAAATATATGAGAGCCACTAGCAGCTGCAACAGCACAACCTAGCACTGCTAGCACCAGTAGTAGTACCAAACAGAGGTCATAAACACCCTCCTTTGTCCAAGGTAAGCATATTTGTGGAGAATAAGCAAATAATGTCATTTAATACTGTATATACATAACAAAAATATAAAGGAAACTCTTTGTTTTTGCTCTAATTTTTCATGAGCTGAACTCAAAGATCAAATAATTTTTATATGTATACAAAGGGAAAAAAGGCCTTTTCCTCTCAAATAATATTTATTCATTTGTCTAAATGTGTGTGAGTACTTGCTGAGTTAATCCATCCACCTCACAGGTATGGCATATTAAGATGCCGATTAGACTGCATAATTATTGCACAGGTATGCCTTCAAGGCCAATCCAAAATGTGCAGTTTTATCACATGGTACAATGACGCAGATATCGCAAGTTTTGAATGGGTGTGCAAATGTTAAGCTAACTGCAGGAATGTCCACATGAGCTGATGGCTATGAATTGAATGTTCATTTCGCTACCATAATCCATCTACAAAGACATTTTAGAGAATTTGGGAGTACATTCAATTAGCCTCACAACCGCATACCACATGTAACCACACCATCCCTGGACCTCTGCCTCCAGCATCTTCACCTTAATAATAATATTAAGGATAATAATAATAATAATAATCTTTATTTATATAGCGCCAACATATTCCGCAGCGCTTCACAATTCAGAGGTTCATATTTCAACAATCATAAGAAACAGTTATCAGAAAATACAATACAATACAAAATATAATACAAAGCATAATACAATAATTAGAGCAATATAATGACAGCCCTACTCATAAGAGCTTACAATCTAGCAATGAGGTGGGGGTGACACAAAGTACAGGTGCTTATTTACAATGATGATATAGTCAATTTGAGGAGATGGGGAACAGATAGGAGCAGTATAAGTGGCCACCAACCATTATTTGTGATCCACTTGAGACTGGTGCAACCAATAAGCTATATCTAAATGACTTTGACTAGGGATCATGATAGGTCGCCCTAAAAGGATGTGTTTTTAGGGATTGCCTGAAAATATGTAATTTGTGGATACATGTGATTTCTTGGGGTAGAGCGTTCCAGAGAATTGGTGCAGCTCTGGAGACGTCTTGGAGCCGGGGGTGGGAAGTTCGGATTAATGCAAAAGTGAGATTAAAGTCACTTCCAGTGTGAAGAGAACGGGTGGGGTGATAATCAGAGATGAGGGAGGAGATGTAGGGGGGTGCTGCACTGTGAAGGGCTTTGTGGGTGAGAACAAGCAGTTTGAATTGGATACCACAGTGTATAAGCAGCCAGTGCAATGACTGACATAGAGCAGAAGTGTCTGAATAACGGTTAGCTAGATAGGTGATCCTGGATGCTGCATTAGGATGGACTGGAGAGGGGAGAGTCTAGTGCAGAGGAGGACAAGTAAAAGAGAATTACATCCAAATGTAGGAAAACGGCACTCACCAGGTCAGCAGGTAACGAGACCGGTAGAAGGGCCTTCGCCCGAAACGGACCCGTTGTCACCTCGGTGCCCCCTCCCTGCACTTTGTATGTTCCCGCAATAAAGATCTCGTTACCTGCTGACCTGGTGAGTGCCGTTTTCTTACATTTGGATGATGAATTGTTTTGCTATACTGGCACCACCGACTAGTGCTTCCCGCCTCACATGCATATTCCACTGCCTAAGAAGGATTACTGGTCATAGTGGTGCCCCTGTTCGTTTCTGTTGGATTTTAAAAGAGAATTACAATAGACAAGGCGAGAGTGAATCAGGGCCACAGTGAGGGTTTTTGTGGTTTCCAAGGTGAGAAAGGGGAGAATTCTAGAGATGTTCTTCAGGTGCAAGTTCAAGAGCAGGCTAGAGATTGTATATATGGGGTGAAGGAAAGATCAGAGTCAAACATAACACCCAGACAGTGAGCCTGCTGACTAGGCGTTATCGTGGTGCCGCACACTGAGAGAGAGATGCCATATTTAGGGAGGTTAGTGGAGGGCGGGAGCAAAAGAAGTTCAGTTTTGGAAAGGTTGAATTTCAGATAGAGAGCAGACATGATATTAGAAACTGCGGTTAGACAGTCATTGGTGTCCTTTATTAGAGCGGGAGTAAGGTCAGGGGAAGAAGTGTATAGTTACATGTCATCAGCATAAAGATGGTATTGAAAGCCAAATCTGCTGATGATCTGCCCAATTGGAGCCAAGTAGAGAGAGAAGAGGAGAGGTCCAAGGACTGAACCCTGAGGGACTCCAACAGTGAGAGGAAGAGGGGAGGAAGTGGAGTCAGCAAATGATACACTGAAAGAGCAGTCAGAAAGATAGAAAGAGAACCAGGAGAGAGCCGTGTCCTTTATGCCGATGGTAGTAGGAGATGGTGGTTAACAGTGTCAAAGTCTGCAGAGAGATCAAGAAGAATAAGCAGAGAGTGGTCACCATTACGTTTTGTGGTCAGAAGGTCATTGGTAACTACTGTAATGGGTCTAGAAAAGAGTGAGTGGAGAGGTAATTAGTGAGGCGGTAGTAGACCAGGTACTTAACCTCCCTGGCGGTATGATTCTGTCAGGAATTTTGTGCTAAAAGCGGTACCATTTTTTGGCATGGAAATTTGGTGTTATGTACAGTAGGCCTGCAATTCTTAGTAATTACCTGATCAAAGAAGACTCTAGCCTTCCTAGCGGTATTCCCGAGCCTGACTCGGGGTTAACATTCACTGCCAGAAGCGGTAACCCCGAGTCAAGCTCGGGCTTACCCGCGGTCGCGGCAGATGCGGTGAAAAAAACGCATCTGCCGCACTTGCCGTGATTGCCGCATAGCCGCCGCACTTGCGGCGCAGATGCGGTAATCGCCATAGTAAGTATAGGGGGACTTGCAGCAGGTGCGGCAAGTGCGGTTTTGCACTTGCGGCAGGTGCGGCAAGTGCGTTTTTTTTCGCGGCCGCACCTTCCGCAAGTGCAAAACCGCACTTGCCGTACCTGCCGCAAGTCCCCCTATACTTACTATGGCGATTACCGCAACCGCCCCGCAAGTGCGGCGGCTATGCGGCAATCGCGGCAAGTGCGGCAGATGCGTTTTTTTCACCGCATCTGCCGCGACCGCGGGTAAGCCCGAGCTTGACTCGGGGTTACCGCTTCTGGCAGTCAATGTTAACCCCGAGTCAGGCTCGGGAATACCGCTAGGAAGGTTAAGGAGTTTAGGGATGAAGAGGAGATTGGAGACTGGTCTGTAGTTATTTGTGCAAGATTGGTCGAGAGAAGTTTTCTTTAGTAATAGAGTAATGATAGAGTGTTTGAAGGAGGAGGGGAAGATGCCAGAAGAGAGGGAGAGATTGGAGATTTTGGTTAGGTGAGTGGTGACCACCGGAGAAAGAGACTAGAGTAGGTGTGAGGGGATAGGGTCAGCAGTGCATGTGGTGGGATGAGAGGAAGAGAGGAAGAGAGGAGCTTGGAGACTTCTGCTGCTGTGAATGGGTCAAAAGTGGAGAATGAGACAGAGGAAATTTGGGGAGAGATAGGGGTAACAGTGATTTGAGGGAGGGAGTTAATTTCCTGATGGATGTTTTCTATTTTCTCTGTGAAGTAAGAAGCCAGATCATCAGCACAGAGGTCAGTGATAGGGGACTGCACTTTAGAACTGAGGAGAGAGTGAAAGGTGTCAAAGAGTTCTTTTGGATTGTTGGATAGTGAGGAGACCAGGGTGGTGAAGTAGGTCTTTCAGCATAACTATATAGTGAATGAAGTTTTCTGGAGTGCAGGTTTTCCTCCATAGACGTTCATCACTCCTAGAGCATCGCTGGAGGAATCGAGTTTGTGATGTGAGCCAGGGCTGTTTCACTCTGTGCTTGGAGGTTCTGAGGATGAGGTGCGCTACTTGGTCCAGGGAGCTTCCGAGAGAGTTATTTAAGTGATTGACTGCCAAATCGGGACAGGAGAATGAGGAAATTGGGGACAGTGATGAGTGTAGAGAGTCTGTGAATGTATGAGAGTTGATGGCCTGTAGATTTCTGAATGTGTGATAGGTCGGACTGTGCTGGGGTGGGCGAAGGTTTGTGAGCGTTAAGGAGAGAATGTTGCGGTCAGAGAGGGGTGAATTATCTAAGGAGGAGATTGAGCAGGGCCAGACAAAGATCAGGTCAAGGGTGTTACCATCCTTGTGTTTCTCTGAGGTTGAGAGCTGTGAGAGGCCAAGAGATGTGGCTAGATATAGGAGCTGGAATGCAGATGGGGAGATGGGGCTATTTATGGGGATGTTGAAGTCTCCCAGAATAAGGGTTGGTAATTCTGAGGACATGAAATGCGGCAGCCACGCGGAGAAATGGTTGAGGAACTGGGTGGGTGGCACTTGGGGGCAGTATACCACCGCTACTCTGAGGGGGAGGGGACGGAAGTGCCTAATTGTGTGGACCTCAAAAGAGGGGAATGAGAATGATGGGGCTGGGGGGATGTCCTGGGAAGTACATTGTAGGGACAGGAGTAAGCCAACTCCACCACCATGTCTGTTCCCAGGTCTCGAGGAATGAGAAAAATGTAGGTCGCCATAAGAAATAGCGGCAGGGAACACTGTGTCTGGATCCTGGATCAAGGTTCTGTGAGAGCCAGGAGGTTAAGAGAGTTAATGAGAAAGTAGTTGCGGATGAAGGGAAGCTTGTTGCATTACCGACCTTCAATGTTGCATTTACCTTCAATATTAGTCTCATAACCAAAGAATTTCTGCACAAACTGAGGCCCTTTTTACATCAGGGCTGTTCTGCATTTTGAACGCAACGCGTTTTTTCATGCGTTTTTTTGCAAAAATAACAAGTGGAAACTATAAAATATATTAAAATGTATATACTTTATTAAGGAATAATATAAAACCAAAGGAGCTAAAATTGCAAAAGCGGTGCCTCCAAAATGAAGGATACAGAGATTACTGATAATAATAAATAGTAGAAGGTAGCAAAAAATATAATACTGAATACATTATGTACCTATAAGATTCCTAATGGTACCTTTACACGCCGCTACCGAGAGGTAGAAACTGGCAGGTGTCAGAGACAATTGTACCTTTTACCTTCAAAACACCGCGAAGTGGCGGCGTGTAATTCAGGTTGTACCTTCCTGTCTCTTTGGATACCTGTCTTTCAGCCGTGCTGAACAACAAGCAGGTATAACCCCTATGGTGGCGGCTTGTAATCGGGGCACAGGCACGATATTTGAGTTACCTGGGGCGTGCCACAGCGTCATGTATACCACGCCCCATTAGCTATCATTGGTAGTGGCTACTGTGTACCCATTGGTTGTTCCTACACAGGGCGGCATATTTAACGAGCTGACCAGTCACAATGCACATTTGCAATAGCGTCATGTATTAGCCAGCCTTCCTGCGCTGGCTGGCCAATCATGATGCTATTGCATTGTCCAATCATCGTACGAGCGTCTCGTAATCCACAACTCTGGCACGCCTATGTATTGTCCCTGCTGCCCCAGGTCCGCCCATATTCCCTTGTTGTAGCGGCGTGTAAATCAGGGAAGGTGCTCCACAGAAGGTAACCTGCGGCACCCGTCGGCACTTCCGGGGAACGAAAATACCTTCTGTGGAGCACCTTGTGGCGGCGTGTATATGCGGCATCAGGTACTGTTAGGAACCGGTGAAAACGCGCGCTTGCACGTGCGGTGCCTACCTGTTGCTACCCTCGGTGGCGGCGTGTAAAGGTACCATAACAGGTATCAGTGAGCCACCTTCAAAATATAGTCTGTAAATAAGCATCAATAAATATAGCCATAAAGTGCCTATAAAAGGTAGGCAGATTGAAGGTAGGGTGCACAAGAAAGGAATAATCTATTAGTAGGATACAGCAAAATATGGAGTGCAGCAGTACAAAGATGATAAACAGGGACGAGGAAGCCTTGTAAAATGGGCATTGGAGTTGAGGGACACAGAGCTAGTTCACAGTTTGCTGACATTTTAAGGTATTTATCATCTTTGCACAACTGCTGCCAACTTTCGCTTCTCAAAAGTAGAAGAGAAAAAAAGGGTCTCTGCTACCTTGGATCTAATTAATCCTTATTAATAGGGAGGAAATGGTTTAGGAGGTAAAAGTGGCTAGGACCCAAGGAGACAACGATCATGCTATAATAGAATTTTGGGAAATAACTAGAGGAGGAAGACCAGTAAGACTCAGACTTCAAGGTTGGATTTCAGAAAGGCAGAAGGCACTCAGAAAAAGGATAGGAGGAATTCAATGGCTGGAAGTTCTTAAGGACAGAATTGTCCAGAGAGGATTGGAAACTTTGAAAAATGAACTTCTCAAAGAACAATCATTACAATTCCTAAAAGAGGGAAGAATAGGAAACATTTAAAGAAACCAGAATAGATGAACACAGAACTTAAACACAAACTAAGAAGGAATAAAGAAATGTTTAGAAAATGGAAAGAGGGAGGCATATCCAGAGAAGAATATATTTTAGTCTTCAGAACCACACGCTTCAGATTAGCTACAGCCGATAAGGAATTAAGGCTTGCAACAGATGTCAAAAGCAATAAAAAAGAATTTGTGGGCATGTCAAAAGTAAAAGAAAAGTCATAGGTGCAATAAGATTTTTAGGGGATGAAAATGGTGAAATATTAAAATATTACCGTATGTTGAGAAGGCAGAACGTTTAAATTCCTATTTTGCATCTGTTTTCTCTCAGAAAGTAAATGTGATATCAACTGATCATCCCAGTACTACTAAAGAAATTAAAGAATCTAAGCTATCTTTAAACAGAGAAATGGTAAGGGAATACTTAGCTAGCATAAATCAATTCAAGTCTCCAGGCTCGGATGAATTATACCCCAGGGTACTGAAAGAGATAGCAATGGAAATTTTGAATCACTTTCCATAATCTTTGAAAATTATTGAAGAACAGGAGAAGTCCCAAAGTCTGGAGAAAAGAGAATGTTGTCCCTATCTTCCACTTGAGAAAGACGCTGATTTGTGTGTCGAAACGCGTTGTGGTCGCACCCTGCAGCTTTATGTAATAAACCTAAGGTAAATCTATGAAGGTTTGATCTTGTGTTACCTAGCGCCCATTCTAACACCGCTCCTTTTATCATTCTATCTTCAAAAGGGGGAAGAAGTTCGACCCAAGGAACTATAGGCCTCTGAGCCTGACATCTATACCATATGTGCAACAAAAAAAAATTGTGTGGTGTTTGTTGGAGCGCTAAGGCACACAAGGGGCAAAGATTAGTGTGTTTAACCACAAACCTTTATTGTCCAAGAAAAGGTGAATGCTGGCACCCAAATCCAGTATATATGATCTTTATTTAGCAAGAACTCACAACATTAAAAGCATCCTAAGACAAGTGCTCCGTCAGACGCGTTTCAGTAAAAACTTTCTTTAGTGACAAAATTTTATAAAATGGCACACAATATATACAAACATCAACAAACACCTGAGAGAATTGCAAATTGATCCTATGTGGAATTCAAACATTAACCCATCAATGGGATTACATTTAATAGAACAGCTATAACATAGGAGACTGGTATTCAATAGATAAATAAAGGAGAAGGCTGCTTACATCAGATGTTAACAATAAAAAATTAAAAACGAAAGGAAGAAGGTGGGAGAAGGAGGGAGGGGGAAAGGGGTTACAAATATACCTACTGATATATAAACCTGATCATGATATCAAAATTCCACATTCAATATGATTCATAGGTTTCACCAAAGTGCATTCCTTCATACAAATAAACCAATAACTGGCATATAATAAATATAGCTGAATATTATCAGAAATAGCAAAAATGACCATGTAATTGCACCATGAGTTCACAAACGGAATACAATGCAGCATATGTAAAGTTCAGAAGACAGACTTCTGAGAAGGATAGGGAGGAAAAGTGGGAATGAGCAAAGGCATAAAAAATGAGAGAATATCATGTTACCAAGAAAGGGAAAATAAATAAGAGAACACAGAAAAGTGGACAATGGTGTACCCCACTCCTAAGAAGAGTCATGGAAAATATAATAACACAGAACAAAACAGGAAATGAAATAATGACAAATGGTAAGTCTGTTACACAAAAGAGTAGACACTAGACACTGGTATATGTGAATGAAATTAATCTCAAAACATAGCATAAAAATCATAGTACTATGTTGAGTCACAAAATTAGTAGAAATACATGAGAACGTTCCTGTAACTAAGATCCCCGGGAAATCTACTATTTAACCTCAGAATCCAATAACTTTCCCTATTGAGCAAATCGCAGGTTCGATCTCCTCCGCGCATGGATGGTCTCACGTGTTCTAAGCCTTTGACCACCAGGCTACCAGTTCTGCCATTATGGACCTCTAAGAGATGTTTAGAAAGACCTGATATGGATCTGCCCATAGAGGAGGGGTCTGCCCCCGTGATATGTTCAGAAATGCGTTTCTTAAGTGGGCGGCTGATACAACTCACATAGTCCAAAATGCACTCCGTGCATGTCGCCATATAGACTACATATGAGCTACAGCAGTTGATGTATGTCTTTATTTTAAAAGTCTCTCCACCAACTCTGTCCCTGAAAGAATTCTCTTTAGCCATATATGTGCACAGATTGCATCGGACTTGACCACATTTGTATTTCCCTGTAAAACGCAGCCAAGAGGGTTTATATCTACATCTGTCGGACCTATACATGCTAGGTGAAATGAAACTAGCCAAATCCCTACCCCTGCGAGAAACACATCTGTAGCCACCTTTAAGAATGCTACATAAAGAATGATCTTGATAAAGCATAGGAACATATTTATGTAATATGTGCACTATGCCAGTGTAATCTACACTATATGGAGTGGAGAAGGTAATTGGCTGTTCATTATAAGGCAGATTGGTACATGAGCCAAATCTCCCATGATCCCTGGACGTTAATCTGCAATTCAACAAATCCTCCCTATTTTTATGATGGATGATAGTTTTGGCTCGTGTAATCATCCAGCGTTTGTATTCCCTGGCTTGTAAGCGGTTTTCAATGTGCCTGCTCTGGTTGTCATAATCAGAGGGCAAAAAACACATTCTCTTGGCCCTGGTGAATTCTCCCACTGGCAAACTTTTAATACTATGTGTGGAATGGCAACTTGCTGCATGTAGCAAAGAGTTGCCAGACAAAGGGTTCCTATAAAGCTTAGTTAAGATGTTACCAGAGACAGGATCACCAAAAAGCTCACAATCCAAATAGTTAGCCCGATTGCCATGATCCTGCATGGTAAATCTAATGTTCATGTCATTACCATTGTAGTATTTGGCGAATGCCTGACAGACCCATCCCATATTAGGACGAGATCGTCCATGTATCTCCCGTACCACCTCGGGGCTCACAAAAAGGAGTTGTTAGTACTGAATTGGAACTCCTTCTCCTACACAGACATGTATAGGTTGGCCAAGAGAGGGGAAAAACCTTTATTAATGGCTCAGTATACGCCACAACATGTATCAATAGCCAACCGCTATCTTTCTCAGGTGGTATAAAGAGCCCAAAGGAGAAATGACACATTTAAAGGGGTAGTATCCAATAGGTAAACTTAAACAATTATGGCATCACAAAGGTGTCACATCGCCATTGGACTCAGTGGCTGGTGTTCCTGCCTTGGCCACTGGGAGGAGCCGGTTTCCTTCAGGTGATGGCGCCAGTGATAGGAGAGCCTTGTCCTCATATGGACCTGCTCCTGCGACGTCTGCCTCTGTTGCTGAGCGCCACCGTGTTTCTCCTTTGGGTGGTGTTGATAGCAGAGGAGCGGGCCCTGCAGAGCTGTCTGTTAGGCGCAGCCTTCGTTCTGCTGTCAGAAGTGGGGTGGGTGGAGCCAGTCGTGCATCACCATCTGGCCTGGTTCTAGGAGCGGTCCGGATGAGATCATCAGGCTGTGGGCTTCAGCCTATGGGAGGTAGCCACGCCCTTCAAGTACATTGGAGCTTGGCTTGCAGGCCGCCAGATATAGTTTTGGTTCCCCAGTGATAGTGTGTGTTTAGTTTCGTGTCTGACCTTGCCTGGATTTCTGACTCTGCCTCTGCCTATTGATTTTGTACCTCAGCTGCCCTCTTGGTTTTGCCCTTGACCTTTGCCTGGATTTTTGACTCTGCTACTGCCTGACGATTTTGTACCTTAGCTGCCCTCTCGGTTTTGACTCAGACTTCTGACTTCGTTTTTCGGGTCTTGATTTTCCCCTGGCGACCTCCCCGGCTCTATTGCTCATATAGGTAGCTACCCCCTGGGCTCCGCTGTAATTCCAGATCCCTGTATAGGGGTTAAGGGTCTCGGGGTTTCTCGGGGTGCTGCCTACCAGCAGCTTGGCCTCACAGCGGATGGTCATCACAAAAGGGAACCAAGAAGTAAACGTATGGTGTCTTTAACATATATGTTTATTCATTTGTATAGTGCTATTAATTCCATAGCACTTTACATACATCAGTAATGCTGTCCCTTTTGGGGTTCACAATCTAAACATCCTATCAATATGTCTTTGAAATGTGGGAGGAAACCCACGCAAACATGTGGAGAACACACAAACTCCTTGCAGATGTTGTCCTTGGTGGGAAGTGAACCCAGGACCCTGGGACTTCAGTGCTGCAAAGTGCTAACCCCTTGAGCCACCTCCCATTAACCGTATAAAGTGTGTATAAAAACAAATGTCATTCAAATATATAAAAAAAATAAATATACATAAAATATTAACTTTGTGAATAAACATACAATAATATTACAATACAATATAGAATATATTAAAACAAGAGAATGGCAATAAAGATATGAAACATATATGTATAAAAATATATAATATATATATATATATCTATGTATATAAAAATTCTTCCTTTTTTTTTTTCTTTCCCCCTTTGCGGGTGAATGGTGGGAGCTGCTTGAAGGCTCCATTCTAAAGCCGGAGTCGAAGACCTGCCATGACATCAAAAGGAAACTCCCTTCTGGTCATGCGATCCCGTGACCGACACTGGGAGGATCTCTGTGCCTTGGCATCCTGGAGCATTCCCTCAATGCTGGCTCTCTTCTAACTGCCTTAACTGGAGATATGCAAGGTTGAGCAACCTGTTTGGTGAGTAGCCACACTTGTGGCAACTTTAATCTTAATCTCAGGTCCTTCTCATGGTTCGCTCCTTGTTTTGTTTTTCTTTCATGTGACATCTATACCAGGAAAGATATTTTAACAAATTATTGTACCTAGATGAGAATGAAGTGATTAACCAGAGCCAGCATGAGTTTGTAACTAATAAGTCATGTAAGACTAACTTAATTTCTTTCTATGACAGAATAAATGATTTGTTAGATCAGGGAAATGCTATAGATATAGTATATCGTGACTTCAGTATAACATTTGACAAAATCTCTTATATCATCCTTATTGAAGAAATGACCAAGTATGGAATGGACAAGGCATCTGTTAGGCGGATTCATAGCCGACTTAGTAATCAGACTTTAAGAGTGGTCACAAATGGCTACACATCCAGTTGGAAGAATGTCTCAAGTAGGGTATCACAGGGCTCAAAAAGATGTTAACAAACTGGAATAGTAGCAACTTTCAGAATGATTTATAATAGGGAAAATTTAAAGTCCTACATCTGTGCAAGAAAAATGAAAAAGAAAACATACAGAATAGGAGAAATAGGGCTAAGTAACAGAACATGTGAAAAAGACTTGGATATACTAATAGATCACAGACTAAACATGAGTTAACAGTGTGATGCAGCAGCAAAAAAGACAAACACAATTCTGGGATGCTTTATTAGAAGCATACAGGCTTGATCACATGAAGTAATTATCACCCTCCACTCCTCTTTGGTCAGGCATCATCTGGAATACTGTGTCCAGTTCTGGGCACCACATTTTAAAAAAGACATAAACAAATTTATGGCAAGTTCAGAGAACAACCAGCAGAATGGTGACCTGTCTGCAAACCATGTCCTATGAGGAACAGTTACAGGATACATTAGCCACACAGGGCTTGGTGCAGTGCAATGTTTTTTTCTAAATTAAACCCACAAAACTTGATGCACAGTCTCCACAGAGAACTTTATTTTGGAGATTAAGCTCACAGAAGCTGATGCATAATGGTCAAATAGAGCTTGTTATAGATCAGCTTCACAGGGCCTGTTGTAGTGCACTATAAGGTTTTTTAGAGATTAAGCCCACAAAACCAGGTGCACAGTGTCCTCACAAACTCTTTTTGGAGATTAAGCCCACAGAAACTGATGCACCTTGTCCTCATAATTGTTTTGGAGATTAAGCGCTCAGATACTGGTGCACACTGCCAAATAGAGCTTGATATTATAGCTTAGCCACACAGGGCCTGGTGCAATGCAGTGACAGGACTTGGAAAGATGAAGCCCACAAAACCAAGTGCACAGTGTCCATACAGAGAATTTTTTGAGATTAATTGCACAGAAGGTGATGCACTGTGTCCAAAATAGAGGTTATAGATTAGCCACACACGGCCTGGTGCAGAGCACTAAAAGTTTTTTTTGCAAATTTACCCCACAAAACCTGGTGCACAGTGTGCAAACAGAGCTCTTCTTGGAGATTAAGCCCATGGAAAATAGTGCACAGTTTCCACACAAAGCCTTTTGTAAGAGTACACCCCACTGGAAACTAACACTGTCCCTCACTCCAATAGTGTATTTTCCCTATCTCTGTGCCATTCTTTGCAATCCGTGATCTGGCTTTTATACAGGCTGAGTCACTTAGTGTGCCCTGAGGAAGGAGTTTGGGATACGACTCCAAAACGCGTTGGAAAATAAACTAGCTACCACCATACCCAGACATACCGCTGTATCTGGTATTTTATCATACGAACACAGCAGCTTGGACCACGAGGTACTATGTCCTGCAGACGTTTATCTCTTAGTCATTCGCTGGCAAGTGTAGGTGGCAGTCAGCTTGTCCAGGTTGTCCACTCCTCCTTTGTTTTTGTTATAGTCCAGAATGATTCTGGGCTTTTTGTCACTTCCTGATGACACAGCTGCATCTTTGTGAAGTGTGGACATCAGTACCACATTCCGTCGTTTTTTGGGGCAGTATGAAACAGCAGTGGTGGTGTCTGTAAAAACAAATTTTGAGGAAAGTGGAGCCCTGTCCATCTGCAACAATTCAGCGGGTAGCTCAGGTTTGTTTTTTTTCACTGTGCCCACCATGGTAATTTTCCTCCTGAGAAGTTCTTGTCCAAGGTCATAGATGGTAAAAAAATTGTTACAAGTAATGTTGTGACCCTGCAGTCCAGTAGTCATATCGAGGACAACACGTTTTCCTTGTTTTTTTCAGGGATGCCGCTTGCAGGCTTGCCTGTGTAAATCTGTAGATTCCATGCATAGCTAGTTTTTGCATCACAGGCTGCCCAAATGTTTATGCCGTATTTGCCATTTCCATGTTAATCCATTTCTACCCAACAATACTGCTGACAAAACCCTGTGCCTTAAAGATCTAGGATTAAGGTCTCCATGTTCCTTTATGCCTCCGAAAAAATATCACCCGGTAGAGGCATTTGTTGAATTAGTCACACGTGACGTAAAAGGTATTGAATAGAGGATTCAGAATGGGTTACTACACTTGAAACATAACCTAACGCAGATTGAGTCTAGGGCCTTAAAATCTCTTAAAGACAATACTCGTATTGTAATAAAACCAGCTGATAAAGGCGGTGCCTTGGTAGTACTCAATAGAGATTACTACGTTAATGAAATACATTCACAATTGTCCGATAGTATGACCTACATGATGTTGACAAGGGACCCTACCAGTGAAATCCAGAAAGAAATCAAGAGAATAATAGATCATTTTAGATCTAATGGGGTGGTCGACCAGAAATTGGCTGACTTCCTCATTACATCACATCCTATTACACCGGTCTTGTACACACTTCCCAAAATTCATAAGAACTTGACGAGACCACCAGGAAGACCTATTGTGGCCTCTACTAATTCAGTACTATCACCTTTATCCCAGGTTCTTGAGAAAATTCTGAGTCCACTTGTTCCATCTTTGAGGTCATACATAAAGGACACAAGTGCATTTTTGGAAGTTATCAGAGCGTTGAATCATGTTCCCCCGAACTCTATCCTTGTGACAATGGATGTAAACAGCCTCTAAACCAGTATAGAACATGAGATGGGAATTGCTGCTGTCCAATGGTTCATTGAAAAACAGGAAAACTTTGATCCCTTAAGGAAAGAGTTATGCATTGAACTGTTAAATATTGTGTTGAAAAATAATTTTTTCCTCTTTCAGGATACCTTCTACCTCCAAAAACGGGGCACAGCAATAGGGGCCAATGTAGCTCCCCCATACGCGAACATATTCATGGGCAAGTTCGAACATGACTTCATATTCAACCATCCCAATGTAACGGAACATGTACTCATATTGCGCCGTTACATTGACGATGTGTTCTTAATTTGGAACGGCACCATAACCACGTTGAATTCCTTCTTTCAGGAACTTAACACTCTGATTCCCAATTTAACATTTACTATGCACCATAATGAACGAAGCATCAATTTCCTTGATACAATGGTCACTATTGATCCCACTGGAACTCTGACCACTGACCTATATGTTAAACCAACTGATAGGAATAGTCTGTTGCACTACAGCAGCAGCCACCCTCGCCATGTGAAGATCTCCTTACCGAGATCTCAACACATGAGAATTGATCGCATTGTTTCTGATCCAGATATTAAATCCATCAGACATAATGAAATGACAACTAAATTCAGGAATCGGGGATACCCGCTACAGATAGCAGAGGGACATTTAAACCCTCCAATTCATCAAAGACTATCGGGTCCAAGGATACCCTTTGTATCCACATATCATCCCTTTAACAAATTAATACAAGGCGCAATCCTTGAACACTGGCACCTTTTACATAAAAGTTACCCCGAGATTCCTGAATTCATGAACACCCCACTCTTTTGTCACAAGAAAGCCCCAAACATCAGACAAACAGTGGTAAGGGCTGACATTGGCTCAAATAAAAAGACCATTCAAATGACCCTGCAAACTCAAAAGAAAGGCACTTTTCCTTGCCTTGGTTGTAATCAATGCAACAATGTTATAAAAGGCGATTTTTTTACGCATCCCCGCACAGGCAAACGCTATCCCATCAAAGGCTTTTATACGTGCGCGTCCTCCTACGTGGTATACCTGATAAAATGCCCCTGCGGTCACGTACATGTGGGTGAGACCACTCAACATATACGTGCTCGCGTAAGCAAACATAAATCCACAATCCGATGCAATAATACACTCTTGCCTATTCCCTTTCATTTCTCCAATCATGGTCACAACGTTTCCCAATTACGTTTTCAAATTATCGAAGATGTCCCCCCACAAAGGAGAGGTGGAGATCGGATACGGAGGCTTAAACTGCGGGAAGCCTTCTGGATCCACACACTCCAGACCCTTGAACCTTTAGGTCTCAACCGCGAGTATGAACAGTTTTGATGTACAATTTTTTAATCGCTTTTTATATTTCATAGAGTTCAGTTACTAGATCCTTATGGCAATAATTATTACTATATAAAACTACTAACCATGTTTTTCATTATAAGACATACATGTGGAATTTTTGTTCTCATAAGTTTTATTCTCATTAGAAGAACTGTAGATAATTCCCTGTGTAATACTCCTTTGATTCACCTTATTATTGACCATAAATGTCTATGGATTTCTCCTATGTACTTACCAATATTTATCAAGATACATAAGGACAAGGATTTTTGCCAACTGATGAACATGAATAAAGTTCACTTAAACCCCTGCAGTATTATCTGCTATATGACAATTAGCATATTTCATCACATAGCATGCTATGTCTCTGCTACATAATCCTATAATGCGCCAATTGATGTTTCCTATTGCTGTGATTGTGCAACTAACTTTTGTTTCTGTCTTATATCTTAGATGCACTATTGAACCCTGTTCCTCAGCGTGGCACAAGCTGCACCGGCGTCCTGAATATGCACTATACCTGTAATAATCGGCAAAACTTCACAGCAAGCACCATGACAACTTAAGTCTCTCTTTCTCCCAGTGCGCATGCGCGATTCTCTATCACACTGCGCACGCGCGGCTTGCGGTTCGCCGCACTGCCTTTCCGTA
Source organism: Allobates femoralis (assembly GCA_033576535.1). Classification (NCBI taxonomy): domain Eukaryota; kingdom Metazoa; phylum Chordata; class Amphibia; order Anura; family Aromobatidae; genus Allobates; species Allobates femoralis. The sequence continues at coordinate 226,564,767 of JARQOC010000001.1, read as the reverse complement.
CTTCCGTGCGGCTCAAACAGGGGATGTGACGTCAATACGTCCCGCCCCTTTCCCTTTATAGAGCGGCCGCGTTCTAACACACGCCGCACATCTCCTCACACCCAGCAGGGACATACACAAGGTAACCGGGATCCTGGCTTATACTTTTTGGCCTCCAACTTAATCTATGACTCTTTTATCCATTGCTGTTATTCTCTTTTCCTTTCTAGGTCCCATATACCTCTGAGCATTGTCTCAACTCCTATTTTGGTCTGTATCTTCTTTATTATACTTTTACTGTTTCTTCATTATAGCTCTGCTCATCCTAGCTTATTTCTCTCTACCTTTAGATGTGCCCAAGCCCCTTGATAGGCTTTCTAGGGTAACCTAAGCAACTACAGGCATCCACTCTTGCCCTAGGATTGCTTGATTTATTGATATTTACTTTCTTTATAATTTATACACAGAGATTACCCTCTGATAGTATCAGCACTAGTCAGCACAGGTCTGACTTGTCAGGTGTTCACCATATTTCCCCTTTTTTATAAGGTATCATCTCACTAACATTTCCTCTTTTGCACTGTATTATTGATGTTTTCCCACAGAACTCTCTTTTAACCCATTTTCTTCTTTCACACCGATTGGTGACTCATCCTTTACAAATAGGTCCTTCTCCTTGGAATTTAGTGGTTGGTGCTCCCTTTTCCTCTTTTTCTGACACCCTTTGGTTATTTTACTCATTAAGTATACTTTACCTTTTACGGTCATTACTCCAGGGAAAGACTTTGGACTTCAGTTCACAACCCTATTATTACTCATCCTCGGGTTTAACTCACTCCTTCCAAATTATTTTCTATCTCTAATCCCCTGGTTTTCTGAACGACTCCCTTTCTTTCCTAGAATTCTGGATTAATGATCCTCTGACAGATCCTTGTGATTAACCTTGACCCATCACCAGTACTACTATGGGTAATTGTTGCTTACCTTTTTATTTAGCCTTTCTCCTATATTTCATTTCATTAGCTCAAATTAGTCCCTTCTTTTCTTCTTCCAGTGGAGGCCCCCCCTCTGTAGATATATCCCCAAATATAGAATCCTGCACGCTTCCTCACATTTGACACCACGAGAAATGTTTGGTATACTACACCCACTTGGATTCACGGTACACGTTTTCTATAGGAACACACTAATCGTTGCTTTATATTAAGTCACCTTATATCGCAATCACCCGTGATCACTTCACACATTCATTTTCTCAAACACATTGTCTATGTGACTAATACAATTTATTGTTTTCTGTACTGTCATTTTTATTAGTACCCTGATGAAGGCCTGCTGGCCGAAACATTGGTCTGTGTACTGTGTGACCCAATAAAGCAACACTGGTTTTTTTTTGCACCTTGACCGATTTGTGGTTTTGCATTAATCATTTCTGGTGTGCCCAATCTACACTTCTAAAGTATTTGCCTGGCTTACTTGGCATGTATTGCCGGAAGGGGCATTTTCCGCGGAAAGGGAAAAACGTTCGTCTACTGTCACCTCTGGCCCTGGGTTGAACATCAGTGGAAGGAGCTGCACCCATTTCTCCCAAACATCCCTGATGGGAGCAAGTTTGTCAGATTTTTGTTCTGGTGTCCCTGTTGTCAAATCTGAGGACTCTTGATATCATTTGAAAATTTTGAAGTGACATTGTTGCCCGGAAAATATTCCTGCCTGTCGATGCGTCCCAGAGACTATCAGTGGCCTCATTGCAGGATTTATACACTCCAGCAAGGAGAAGAACACCAATATAGGCATCCAGGACATCATCATGAAGGTCATTCCACATGTTGCCATAGACTTTTTTCCTTCAAGGTTTGTCATAGCAATAATTACTTTTTTTTATTGACAATGGCATAAACAGATCAAAACATGTCTTGACGTCACTTACTCTTGTCACAGCAAACCTTGTGATCCCAGGGGTCATTTTTATGACATTTGCAGCATCTGCCCTGCCATGTACATCTGGAGGTACTGAGCTCCAACTGATCTTGCCACTTTTGGATTTGAATCTTTCAGCGGGAGCAGCTTCAGCACCAGTGACCTCCTCATCAGACTGATCAGAACTGTCTGTGTTTTCGGTTGATACTCCACATCATCTTCCTCCTCAGAAACCTGTTCATCTGTATCAGTTTGCTGCTGTGTGTCCTCTGATTCATTATCATCTAAGATATAATCCAGAATTTGGCTTACATCAAATCTTCTCCTCATAGTTGCATGTGTAAACTGGAGATGTATACTCTGCAATGTACCAACTCTAAGCTGATTTGGCCATACATGCCTGGACATGTCCCTAACTCAAGTTGTTGGAGGTAGAGCTGGCTGTGGGCTGTTGGTTTATATTGTGTTTATGAGTTCAGTTTTGGGATTTATTATTTTTTTTTACTCTTATATTAGACCTGGGTCGAAATTGACCCCAACAACACAAATGTTATAATTTTAATAAGAGCATTTTACAATTTAGTAAAATAGTTTTATTTATTGTTTTTTGTTTAAAAATAAGTTCCTGATAAAGTCAAAAAGTCTTGATGCAATAAACAAATATATGTAGAATTTGTATGCATTTAAAACCTAAAATGGGTCTGTCACAACCCTAACACTAGAGGAAGGTTGATAGACACATCCGCTTGTTAATTGAAAATGCTGACAGGCTAAATCTTATCAAAATGTACAAGGCCTGCACTGGCCTTGATTTTTCAACCCCAATGGATGACAACAGCAGAAAAAGTCAATTCAAATGTTCCTTTTTTTTCTGGTGTAATAACATTCACCTCTTCTCACCCAAAAAAGGGTATGTGGCTCATGGTTTCTTCTTTTTTTTCTCCTCCTTCTCTACCACATTAACAGAGCCATCAGGCAGCACTCACACAACATTTTAAGAGGGCCATCAGGCAACCTTTGCTCATTATCTTTAGAAGGTGAACAAGCGCACTTCCACCTTTTTGAAGAGTCATCAGGCCACACTTGCTTCAAATGTTGAGAAGCTAAATGTGCAGCCTTCTCTCCACCTATTTGTTTTGTCATCAGTTTGCACTTGCTTTAATTTTGAAGAGGAAAAAAATGGTTGTTTATCACTCGAGATTTTTTGTGGGGTCATCAGGCTGCCCTTTCTTCATATTTTAAGAGGCTAAATGGGTGGCACTCACTCCACTTTTTACTATGGTGTTTAGGCTGCCCTAGCTACAAATTTTAAGAGGCTAAATGGGTGGCCCTCACTTCATCTTTTTGTAGAGTCATCAGGCCTCCCTTGCTTCCAATGTGAAGAGAATAAACGGGCATCCCTTTCTCCAAATTTTTTTCTTGGAAGCTCACTACCTAACAATTTTAACACAATGTGTATGAGGTCCTCCTTTATGTCTAAAATGAAGTATATTAGAGATCCTCTACCTTCAGATTTTTGCCAATTCTTGCAATGTGTACAAAGGCTTTGTGAGTTTCAAAGTCCCTCCTTCATAAATTAAACATGATGTGTCTGACCATGTCACACACTTTACATGCCCAGATAAGGGAAGAAAGTGTTAAAATTAACTTAAATGGTGACTTCCGGTTGGTATAGTTTTAATTCCACTACTGTGTCATCTACTGTAGTTAGTGGCAATGGGAAAATACGCTGAAAGATGGGACAGCAATTAGGGGAAAGAGGGTATTTTTTTCTATTTTTAATTTAGCTTTACACAGTATACAAGTTATTTTCTTGACATTTTTTCCCTGTAAAATCCATTATATCTTCAGTTTTGCATGTTTTATTTTCACTCCATAAAAGTGATGTGAGGAAATAACCTCTGCCTATATATCCAAAACTATCCCTCCTCCAGCTGCTAAACCTACAGTGAATGCAGGTAAAAGAAATTTGACTCCAAGAAGAGATAGCAATTATCCCTGAAAATAACCTTTTAAGTTGTAACAGCAAAGACTGTAAGGCTCTACTCCTGGCCTGTATGACTTAATGCAAAGCTAGTACACTGTCTCTACTCCAGCATCTCTCCATATACTAATTCTAGCTAAGAACAGTGATATTAGAGAATATAATCTTTTTTAAATAAGCTCTCAAAAGGACTGTTGGGTTATTGTTGCACCAGTAGGTACTGTAAGACAATGAAACCTGCCTAAATACCTTAAAGTGAACCTGTAACCTCTTTTCTGCTTTTTAAATTAAAAGTGCCACCTTCAGCAGCGTCTATGCTGCATTTTATGAAAGTGGCTCGTATCCCTCTACCCCCCGTACACCAAATAAACAACTTTATAAACTTTCCTGACTTGTAAATAAAGTAATACTTACGGGTCCAATGGGTCTTCATTCAATCTGGACCTCACGGCCTCTCTGATCTTCCTCCGCCTCTTCATTCTTCTGGGTGCTATCTTTTCTCTTGTCCCAGTCTTTTTTCTGATGTCTGCGCAGATCCCTGTCCGGCCTGTGCAGGCGGCCTGTGGTCTGCCCTACTGTGGGCAGAGCGCCTGACTACATTATGCCTGTGTAAGCTGCAGGTGCGAGATCCAGCCCTGTAAGGCGTTCTGCTTTGTGCAGACACGAAGGTGGGAATCTTGTGTCTGCAGATGTGAGTGGGTAGGTCATCTGAGGACACCGCTTACTATGGCAAAGGTGTCCTTGCATTACCTCCGTGCTTATGTCATCTATCCCTGAAGCTCAGTCATTCAGCGTTCAGAGACCATGAAGATAAGTAGCTTTGCTCATCCCTGTGGTATCTGATGTAGCAGAGCTGCGTGTGCCCAGCAAGAAAGAAGATAGAGATCGTGGAAGGTTATTAGAGACCAGGAGGTAATAAAGATGGGGTCACTAAGTGTCTCTGTGTTTTTATACTTTAATAATTTCTCCGTGTTGTGTCTTTTTTACTATTTATTTGAGATTCTTAATGGCTGAGTCTAACTTGGCCCAACATTAAGAATCTCAGGTCTTAATCTCAGCTGAAAATACAAAGCTGGTATTAACCCCTTATTATCCAGCGTGCCAGCCAAGGTAAAATTAGGCAGTTGAGGGTGGCAACTCACAGCTGTTCACTTTATCTGGGCTAGACTGAAAATACTGCGGAGACCTATGCGTTTTTTAATTACTTAATTATTTAACACACTATGACGGCAGGTTGGTTGCCATACACATCTGTATATGGCAACCCACCGCAGACACCGGTACAGATTGTGGGAGGGCAGTCTGACTGTTTGTGAGAGTGTCTGTGATTGGCTGTTGCACTCAGACTGCGCTCCCACAATCTGTACCGGTGTTTGCGGTTGGGTGCCTCAATAAATGTGAATAATATAGCTTTTGAATAAAGTGATGTAGCACAAAACAGAGAAAAGAAAAAGAATCAGGGGAGCTCGAGGATTTTTACAATGTATTTAACTTAATTTTTTTAACAAGTGACAGGTAGTCCATAAATAATTTTATACATTTAATGATGCAAAAAATCAACGCAATTCTTTGTTGTGAGATCAGAGGTTTCTACTATGAAAAAACTACCATTAATTATTACCGTATTTTTCGGATTATAAGACGCACTTTTGTTCCCCCAAAGTTTGGGGGAAAGTAGGGGTGCGTCTTATAATCCAAATACGGGGAGGCAGGGGAGGCTGGGGGGCAGCTCTGGAGCGTGTCCGAGGCTGGAATGGGCTGGCTGCGGGGCTGCAGAGAGAGCGGGGAGATCTCCTGCTCCCGCTCATTTAATATGCAATGCTGAAGTTGCACTGAGAGGTGGACGGCGGGGAGCAGTTCATATTAAATGAGCCTGCACTCCGCCGCCCCCCCGCTGTCTCTGCAGCCCCATGTCCTGCATATGGCCCCCCACATAATACACCCACCCCCTCAATAGGCTGCCCCCACGTAATATGCTGTTTCCCCCCACTCCATTATAAAGATGGTCCCTCGCCCTGCACTTCCCCCATCATTAATATGACCCACACGCTGGCCGGCAGCAGATAGAATAAAAAAAGCGACTCCTTCCTCACCCTCCGGCGCTAAGCTCAAAGCGTCACCGCCGGCTCCTGGTCTCCATGGTGCTCGGCTTCTTCCGCCCATGTGATCGGGCGATGATGTCATCACGGACAGTTCATAAGGAAGCACGGACACAGGTAGTCTCTGCAACGGGTCTTTACTGTAACCAGCAGGCAGTACATGGCATACAGTGGTTGAGAAGTAGACCGGGTGGACTCAGCAGTGATGGTGTCCCTTAGAAATCCGCAGTGTTCCTCCATTCTAACTAATTGGTTGCCAGTGTCGCCCAGGAATACCAGGTCGGGTACGGGGAGGCTGCTTCAATGCCCTATCCATGATATACGTCCTGGATGTTTTGGGGAGCCTTGGATCCCTCAGTGGGTACACCGCTGGTTAGACGACTAGAAGTTGGCTGGTGGTGGGGTGCTCCTGTGAAGCTGCTCCTCCACGCTTTCTGGTTCGCGTAGCAGAGGTGAACTGCTGCCAGCTTCGGTACCAGTGAACCGGCTGTGAGTTGTGGGCACGGGAGTCTTTTGGGAACCCGTGTGAATAATGCCCAATCCCGGTAACATAGTAACATAGTAACATAGTTTTTAAGGTTGAAGGAAGACTTTAAGTCCATCTAGTTCAACCCATAGCCTAACATGTTGATCCAGAGGAAGGCAAAAAAAAACCCATGTGGCAACACTAATCTCCACATTGGGGGAAAAAATTCCTTCCTGACTCCAGATACGGCAATCAGACTAATTCCCTGGATCAACGCCCTATCAAAGAATCTAGTATATATAACTGGTAATATTATAGTTTTCAAGAAAGGCATCCAGGCCCTTCTTAAATGTTAGTAGTGACTCACTCATTACAACATCATGTGGCAGAGAGTTCCATAGTCTCACTGCTCTTACAGTAAAGAATCCGCGTCTGTGATTATGATTAAACCTTCTTCCCTCCAGACGTAGAGGATGCCCCCTTGTCCCAGTCTCAGGCCTAAGAGTAAAGAGATCATTAGAAAGGTCTCTGTACTGTCCCCTCATATATTTATACATTATTATAAGATCACCCCTAAGCCTTCGTTTTTCCAAGCTAAATAACCCCAAGTTTAATAACCTGTCTTGGTATTGCAGACCCCTTAGTCCTCTAATAACTTTTGTCGCTCTTCTCTGGACCCGCTCTAGTTCAGCTATGTCTTTCTTATACACCGGAGACCAGAATTGTACACAGTATTCTAAGTGTGGTCGCACTAGTGACTTGTATAGAGGTAAAATTATGTTCTCCTCATGAGCATCTATGCCTCTCTTAATACATCCCATTATTTTATTTGCCTTTGCAGCAGCTGCCTGACACTGGCCACTAAATGTGAGTTTGTCATCTACCCATACACCCAGGTCTTTTTCAGTGACAGTTTTGCCCAGTGTTTTACAATTAAGCACATAATTATACCTGTTGTTTCCTCTGCCCAAGTGCATGACCTTACATTTATCCCCATTAAAGCGCATTTGCCATTTAGCAGCCCAAGCTTCTAGTTTACATAAATCCTCCTGTAATATAAAATTGTCCTCCTCTGTACTGATTACCCTGCAGAGTTTAGTGTCATCTGCAAATATTGAGATTCTACTCTGTATGCCCCCTACAAGGTCATTAATAAATATATTAAATAGAAGCGGGCCCAACACTGACCCCTGTGGTACCCCACTGTTAACTGTGACCCATTCTGAGTGTGTTCCATTAATAACCACCCTTTGTTTCCTATCACTAAGCCAGTTCTTAACCCACTTACACATATTTTCCCCTATCCCCATTGCCCTCATTTTATGTATCAACCTTTTGTGTGGCACCGTATCAAAAGCTTTTGAAAAGTCCATATACACCACATCCACTGCATTTCCTTGGTCCAGTCCAGAACTTACTTCTTCATAGAAGCTTATTAGATTAGTTTGACAGGAACGGTCCCTCGTAAAACCATGTTGATAATGGGTCATGAGGTTATTTTTCTTCAGATACTCCAGTATAGCATCTCTTAGAAAACCCTCTAGGATTTTACCCACAGTAGAGGTTAAGCTTACTGGCCTATAATTTCCAAGTTCAGTTTTTGTCCCCTTTTTGAATATTGGCACCACATTTGCTATACGCCAGTCCTGTGGTACAGACCCTGTTATTATGGAATCTTTAAATATTAAAAATAATGGTCTATCTATGACAGTACTTAATTCCTGCAGCACTCTGGGGTGTATCCCATCTGGGCCCGGGGATTTGTCAATTTTAGTGATTTTTAGACGATGCCGTACTTCCTCTTGGGTTAAGCAGGTGACGTTTAATTGAGAATTTTTGTTATCACTGATCATATTGTCTGTCATGGGATTTTCTTGTGTAAATACTGTTGAAAAAAAGTCATTTAGCATATTTGCTTTTTCCTCATCCTCATCCACCATTTCACCCAGACTATTTTTAAAGGGGCCAACACCATCATTTTTTAGTTTCTTACTATTTATGTAGTTAAAAAATATTTTGGGATTCTTTTTACTTTCTCTGGCAATGAGTCTCTCTGTCTCAATCTTTGCTGCCTTGATTTGCTTTTTACAAATGTTATTTAATTTTCTGTATTTATTTAATGCTTCATCACTACCTACTTGCTTTAATTCCCTAAATGCTTTCTTTTTGTCACATATTGCACTTCTTACCGCTTTATTTAGCCATAGTGGTTTCCTCCTATTTCTAGCATGCTTATTCCCATAGGGTATATATTGTGCACAGGTCCTATTCAGGATGCTAATAAACATCTCCCATTTGTGTTGTGTACTTTTATGTCTCAGGACATCGTCCCAGTTTATTGCACTAAGATCATCTCTCAACCGTTGGAAATTTGCCTTCCTGACGTTTAGTGTCCTTGTGGCCCCTCTACTACACGTCTTAGTAAAGGATACTTGAAAGCTTATTAAGTTATGATCACTATTACCCAAGTGACCTCCAACCCGTATATTTGATATGCGGTCTGGCCTGTTGGTTAATATTAGGTCCAGCAGTGCCCCCCTTCTTGTTGGGTCCTGAACCAGTTGTGAAAGGTAATTGTCTCTTATAGTTTTCAAAAACTTATTACCTTTGCTGGAACTGCAGGTTTCTGATCCCCAATGTATTTCAGGGTAGTTGAAGTCCCCCATAATAATGACTTCTCCCTGAGACGCTGCTTCATCTATTTGCTTTATGAGGATATTCTCCTCCACTTCCATTATTGTTGGGGACTTATAACAAACCCCTATCAGTAATTTATTATTTTTTCCCCTTCCCCTTATCTCCACCCACAGAGACTCTACATTTCCATTAGATTCACCTATATTATCACGCAGGATGGGTTTTAAGGATGATTTTACGTATAAACATACACCTCCTCCTCGCCTATTTGTACGGTCATTTCTGAACAGACAATAGCCCTGTAAATTAACAGCCCAGTCAGGCTCTCGTCCAGCCAAGGTCTCCGAAATCCCCACCATGTCATAATTATTTTCCAACAAAATCAATTCTAATTCCTCCATTTTGTTGGTGAGGCTTCTGGCATTAGTGAACATGCACTTTATGCATCTCTCTTTACCTCTATTCCTTCCTACTAGATTGACTGTTCTAACCCCACCCCCCATGCCACCCCAATTTTATTACTTGTGCCCAGGTTACTGTTTACACTATCTTCCCCTCCTATACAATGAATACCCTCCCCCCAATCCTAGTTTAAACACTCCTCCAACCTTCTAGCCATTTTCTCCCCCAGCACAGCTGCACCCTCCCCATTGAGGTGCAGCCCGTCCCTAGCATAGAACCTGTAGCCAACAGAGAAGTCGGCCCAGTTCTCCAGGAACCCAAACCCCTCCTTCCTACACCAATTCCTGAGCCACTTATTTATCTCCCTAATCTCCCGTTGCCTCTCTGGTGTGGCATGTGGTACAGGCAGTATTTCAGAGAATACTACCTTGGAGGTCCTTGCCTTAAGCTTGCAGCCTAATTCCCTGAAATCATCTTTAAGGACCTTCCACCTACCTCTAACTTTGTCATTTGTGCCAATGTGCACTATGACCGCTGGGTCCTCACCAGCCCCTCCCAGTAATCTGTCAACCCGATCAGCGATGTGCCGGACTCGAACGCCAGGTAGGCAGCACACTGTTCGACGATCCCTGTCTTTGTGACAGATTGCCCTATCTATTCCCCTAATAATTGAGTCCCCCACTACCAGCACCTGTCTGGCCTGCCCTACTCTCCTGTTTTCCCCCTTACTGGAGCAGACACTCCTCTGGCTTTCAGAGGTCATGCCCTGCTGCAGCAGTGCTATCCCTGAACTCACACCCCCCTCATCTGCCAACATAGCAAATTTATTGGGGTGTGCCAGATCAGGGCTAGCCTCCCTGGCACCCTTCCCTCTACCCCGCCTTCTAACTGTCACACAGCTAGCTACCTCATGGTCCTGAGGCTCCATAGTACCATCCTCCCCCACATCTATCCCATTGAGCAGCTGTTCAGTGAGCAGCAGACTCCTTTCCATATTGTCTATGGATCTCAGTGTTGTCAGTCGTTCATTTAGATCCAGTATCTGGGCTTCCAAATGCACAACGTACTCACATCTCACACAGCAGTATGCACCCTCGGCCGCTGGTCAAGGAATGCATACATGTGGCAAGATGTACACTGGATGGCAATGCCAATCATGGAGCTCATTTCCTAATGGGGATTGCACCAGACAGAAATGATAAGTAAAAAGAAATGCAAAGTATTAATAAAATACAACCAGCAATTCAGTAAGTCCTCCCTTCCAAACTCCCTGAATCCAAAGTCACTGAATCACAAGTCACACACTTACTTCTGTCGCACTTGCGCTCTGTCACACAAAGCTCGCGGTCACACTCGCTAGAGAATCAGATATAAAGAGGTTTTTTTTTTTTTTCTTTTTTTCCCTTAGCAGCAAATCAGCCTGTATCTCAGTGCACTTCCAAGGCCTCAGGTGCTGACACCCGACCGGTGGAAGCCCCAACCAGCTGCTTCTTATAAACCCTTAATTATGCACCCCCACCCTTAATTAACCCCTTGTAAGTATAGCTACACCACAGGTTTTAAGTGCAAGTAGTTAACCCTTTAACTTACAGGTAGTAAAATAGGAGTCTATACACTTGTAGAGAGAAAGGAAAGTTAAGAAAGCCCAATAAAATTAAAAAGGTAAAAAAAAATAAAAAAAAACAGTCAGCAATTCACACAGGTATTTGTTGCAGGATTCCCAAACACCTCCTCACTGAATCACAAGTCACACACTTACTTCTGTCGCACTTGCGCTCTGTCACACAAAGCTCGCGGTCACACTCGCTAGAGAATCAGATATAAAGAGTTTTTTTTTTTTTTCTTTTTTTCCCTTAGCAGCAAATCAGCCTGTATCTCAGTGCACTTCCAAGGCCTCAGGTGCTGACACCCGACCGGTGACGGCCCAGGGGCCCGCATGGGGTGCGGAGCCCCCGCTCCTCTCCAAGTTCTGTGTTCTAGGCTCTGCTCTAGATTCCAGACCCTTACTGTCTAGACTATGTGTTGTGTTCTCCTACACACTACCCTAGCACTCCGCCCACCAGGACCTAGGATTGGCCCTCTGTTCTAGGTGATGCATGCAGGGTTGGATTTCTAAGTTAACCAGATCACTGCCGGGTCAGAGAATATTGCGGCTGCTTTTATGGCTGCAATACCCTCTTGTGACGCACTCGTTGCGGGGCGCCACACTCCCCCTTGGTTGAATACGCTTGTCCCCAAGCGTCACACTACCCACGTTACAGAGGTTTTTATATTTTATAACAGGTATTACACTTTTATTAATGACAGGTCATTGTATGGCATAAAAGTGAGGTAGACAAAATAAACAGGTAAAACACTTGGTGCGGATCCGACGGGCGATCGACTGTCCTTTTGTAAAAGTTCAGGCTGTGGCCGCGAGATCACACAGTCAGTGATTAACAGGAA
>JARQOC010000001.1:226480708-226552735 GCA_033576535.1 Allobates femoralis | reverse complement strand
CCCTAACACTAGAGGAAGGTTGATAGACACATCCGCTTGTTAATTGAAAATGCTGACAGGCTAAATCTTATCAAAATGTACAAGGCCTGCACTGGCCTTGATTTTTCAACCCCAATGGATGACAACAGCAGAAAAAGTCAATTCAAATGTTCCTTTTTTTTCTGGTGTAATAACATTCACCTCTTCTCACCCAAAAAAGGGTATGTGGCTCATGGTTTCTTCTTTTTTTTCTCCTCCTTCTCTACCACATTAACAGAGCCATCAGGCAGCACTCACACAACATTTTAAGAGGGCCATCAGGCAACCTTTGCTCATTATCTTTAGAAGGTGAACAAGCGCACTTCCACCTTTTTGAAGAGTCATCAGGCCACACTTGCTTCAAATGTTGAGAAGCTAAATGTGCAGCCTTCTCTCCACCTATTTGTTTTGTCATCAGTTTGCACTTGCTTTAATTTTGAAGAGGAATAAAATGGTTGTTTATCACTCGAGATTTTTTGTGGGGTCATCAGGCTGCCCTTTCTTCATATTTTAAGAGGCTAAATGGGTGGCACTCACTCCACTTTTTACTATGGTGTTTAGGCTGCCCTAGCTACAAATTTTAAGAGGCTAAATGGGTGGCCCTCACTTCATCTTTTTGTAGAGTCATCAGGCCTCCCTTGCTTCCAATGTGAAGAGAATAAACGGGCATCCCTTTCTCCAAATTTTTTTCTTGGAAGCTCACTACCTAACAATTTTAACACAATGTGTATGAGGCCCTCCTTTATGTCTAAAATGAAGTATATTAGAGATCCTCTACCTTCAGATTTTTGCCAATTCTTGCAATGTGTACAAAGGCTTTGTGAGTTTCAAAGTCCCTCCTTCATAAATTAAACATGATGTGTCTGACCATGTCACACACTTTACATGCCCAGATAAGGGAAGAAAGTGTTAAAATTAACTTAAATGGTGACTTCCGTTTGGTATAGTTTTAATTCCACTACTGTGTCATCTACTGTAGTTAGTGGCAATGGGAAAATACGCTGAAAGATGGGACAGCAATTAGGGGAAAGAGGGTATTTTTTTCTATTTTTAATTTAGCTTTACACAGTATACAAGTTATTTTCTTGACATTTTTTCCCTGTAAAATCCATTATATCTTCAGCTTTGCATGTTTTATTTTCACTCCATAAAAGTGATGTGAGGAAATAACCTCTGCCTATATATCCAAAACTATCCCTCCTCCAGCTGCTAAACCTACAGTGAATGCAGGTAAAAGCAATTTGACTCCAAGAAGAGATAGCAATTATCCCTGAAAATAACTTTTTAAGTTGTAACAGCAAAGACTGTAAGGCTCTACTCCTGGCCTGTATGACTTAATGCAAAGCTAGTACACTGTCTCTACTCCAGCATCTCTCCATATACTAATTCTAGCTAAGAACAGTGATATTAGAGAATATAATCTTTTTTAAATAAGCTCTCAAAAGGACTGTTGGGTTATTGTTGCACCAGTAGGTACTGTAAGACAATGAAACCTGCCTAAATACCTTAAAGTGAACCTGTAACCTCTTTTCTGCTTTTTAAATTAAAAGTGCCACCTTCAGCAGCGTCTATGCTGCATTTTATGAAAGTGGCTCGTATCCCTCTACCCCCCGTACACCAAATAAACAACTTTATAAACTTTCCTGACTTGTAAATAAAGTAATACTTACGGGTCCAATGGGTCTTCATTCAATCTGGACCTCACGGCCTCTCTGATCTTCCTCCGCCTCTTCATTCTTCTGGGTGCTATCTTTTCTCTTGTCCCAGTCTTTTTTCTGATCTCTGCGCAGATCCCTGTCCGGCCTGTGCAGGCGGCCTGTGGTCTGCCCTACTGTGGGCAGAGCGCCTGACTACATTATGCCTGTGTAAGCTGCAGGTGAGAGATCCAGCCCTGTAAAACGTTCTGCTTTGTGCAGACACGAAGGTGGGAATCTTGTGTCTGCAGATGTAAGTGGGTAGGTCATCTGAGGACACCGCTTACTATGGCAAAGGTGTCCTTGCATTACCTCCGTGCTTATGTCATCTATCCCTGAAGCTCAGTCATTCAGTGTTCAGAGACCATGAAGATAAGTAACTTTGCTCATCCCTGTGGTATCTGATGTAGCAGAGCTGCGTGTGCCCAGCAAGAAAGAAGATAGAGATCTTGGAAGGTTATTAGAGACCAGGAGGTAATAAAGATGGGGTCACTAAGTGCCTCTGTGTTTTTATACTTTAATAATTTCTCCGTGTTGTGTCTTTTTTACTATTTATTTGAGATTCTTAATGGCTGGGTCTAACTTGGCCCAACATTAAGAATCTCAGGTCTTAATCTCAGCTGAAAATACAAAGCTGGTATTAACCCCTTATTATCCAGCGTGCCAGCCAAGGTAAAATTAGGCAGTTGAGGGTGGCAACTCACAGCTGTCCACTTTATCTGGGCTAGACTGAAAATACTGCGGAGACCTATGCGTTTTTTAATTACTTAATTATTTAACACACTATGACGGCAGGTTGGGTGCCATACACATCTGTATATGGCAACCCACCGCAGACACCGGTATAGATTGTGGGAGGGCAGTCTGACTGTTTGTGAGAGTGTCTGTGATTGGCTGTTGCACTCAGACTGCGCTCCCACAATCTGTACCGGTGTTTGTGGTTGGGTGCCTCAATAAATGTGAATAATATAGCTCTTGAATAAAGTGATGTAGCACAAAACAGAGAAAAGAAAAAGAATCAGGGGAGCTCGAGGATTTTTACAATGTATTTAACTTAATTTTTTTAACAAGTGACAGGTAGTCCATAAATAATTTTATACATGTAATGATGCAAAAAATCAACGCAATTCTTTGTTGTGAGATCAGAGGTTTCTACTATGAAAAAACTACCATTAATTATTACCGTATTTTTCGGATTATAAGACGCACTTTTGTTCCCCAAAAGTTTGGGGGAAAGTAGGGGTGTGTCTTATAATCCGAATACGGGGAGGCAGGGGAGGCTGGGGGGCAGCTCTGGAGCGTGTCCGAGGCTGGAGTGGGCTGGCTGCGGGGCTGCAGAGAGAGCGGGGAGATCTCCTGCTCCCGCTCATTTAATATGCAATGCCGCTGTCCACCTCTCAGTGCTGAAGTTGCACTGAGAGGTGGACGGCGGGGAGCAGTGCATATTAAATGAGCCTGCACTCCGCCGCCCCCCCCCCGCTGTCTCTGCAGCCCCATGTCCTGCATATGGCCCCCCACATAATACACCCACCCCCTCAATAGGCTGCCCCCACGTAGTATGCTGTTTCCCCCCACTCCATTATAAAGATGGTCTCTCGCCCTGCACTTCCCCCATCATTAATATGACCCCCACGCTGGCCGGCAGCAGATAGATTAAAAAAAGCGACTCCTTCCTCACCCTCCGGCGCTAAGCTCAAAGCGTCACCGCCGGCTCCTGGTCCCCATGGTGCTCGGCTTCTTCCACCCATGTGATCGGGCGATGATGTCATCACTGTATGCCCGATCACATGGGCGGAAGAAGCCGAGCACCATGGAGACCAGGAGCCGGCGGTGACGCTTTGAGCTTAGCGCCGGAGGGTGAGGAAGGAGGTGCTTTTTTTATTCTATCTGCTGCCGGCCAGCGTGGGGGTCATATTAATGATGGGGGAAGTGCAGGGCGAGAGACCATCTTTATAATGGAGGGGGGGGGGCAGCATATTATGTGGGGGCAGCATATGGAGGGGTTGGGTATATTAAGTGCGGGGGCCATCAATAGGAGACGTGTGCCATCAAGGAGGGGGACGTGTGCCATCAAGGGGGGGGGCGTGTGCCATCAAGGGGGGACGTGTGCCATCAAGGGGGGACGTGTGCCATCAAGGGGGGACGTATGCCTGCAGTGGGGGACGTATGCCAGCACAAGGAGACGTGTGCCATCAATAGGGGACGTGTGCCATCAATGGGGGACGTGTGCCTGCAGTGGGGGACGTATGCCAGCACAAGGGGACGTGTGCCTGCAGTGGGGGACGTGTGCCTGCAGTGGGGGACATATGCCAGCACAAGGGGACGTGTGCCTGCAGTGGGGGACGTGTGCCTGCAGTGGGGGACGTGTGCCAGCACAAGGGGACGTGTGCCATCAATAGGGGACGTGTGCCATCAATAGGGGACGTGTGCCATCAATAGGGGACGTGTGCCATCAATAGGGGACGTGTGCCATCAATAGGGGATGTGTGCCATCAATAGGGGACATGTGCCATCAATAGGGGACGTGTGCCTGCAGTGGGGGATGTGTGCCAGCACAAGGGGACGTGTGCCAGCACAAGGGGACGTGTGTCATCAATAGGGGACGTGTGCCAGCACAAGACAACGTGTGCGATCATAGGGGACGTGTCCATTATGGGGACGTGTGCCAGCTGTGGGTACGTGTGCCAGCTGTGGGTATGTGCACTATGGGTACGTGTGCCAGCTGGGCTTCGAATAGAGGGTGTGTGCCAGCTTGAGGAGGTGCAATTTCTAGTGATGGGGACCATGATACCAGTATGAGGGGCTATGTGGCATATCATGTTTAAAGGGGCTGATTTGGTTAGGGACACTGTATAATGAGGGAGCCATGTGGGACATTATATGTATATGTTTTTTGAGGACACTGGCATTATAAGACGGACCCCATTTAACATTAAAAATATTTTTTTTCTCTTTTCCTTCACCAAAATTGGGGGTGCGTCTTATAAAGCGAAAAATACGGTAATCAGATGTTATTTCCCTCAAAGACTTGCTTTCCAATTGTTTAAAATTTAACAAATTTGTAAAAAGCTTGTTCTAACCAAAATATGTCATTTTTGTGAAACCAAATGCTCTTCACTGTATAAATACAACACACACCATTGTCACATATAATCACTATGGGCAAACAGCATGAACTCTGGTTTGCTTACAAAGTGATCAACAAGAAGCTGTGAAGTGGTGACTAGAATAGCAGCAAGTACTATCTGTAAAAGTGGATTTTTCTTGTTAAAGCATTCCATCTGGATGCAGAAATGTTACATGTTACAATGTGATGATGTTTATTCTTCCTATAGGATGTATACAGTTTGTAAATAGGGAAATCTGCATTAAAGTAAAGCCTAACAATGTAAAAGTATAAAACAAATACAGTACAGTAACAACTTTTACAAAAAAAAACAAAAACTTTTTTTATATTATATGTAAAACTAGCTGTACTACCCGGCTTCTCCCGGTTTAATAAATAACTGATGTTAGCTATAACAAAATAGAATTTGAATATGTCATATTAATGGCCTGTAGGAAAATAGAAGCTGAGCTGTGATTGGTTGCTACAGGCAGCCTGATAAATCTCCAGCCAACAGTAAAACCTTTGCCCGGCCGGGCAGTATAGTTACCTCAAACATACACATAACAGACAGATCATGTGACAGACATTTGCCTTAATTCCCTATTTGGCACATGTGTTGCACATTGGCTGTTTTTAATCAGATGTTTATTTTTGGAAATTAAAGATAGTACACGTATGAGGCGAGTTGTGTGAGGCAATTTGTGCACATCTGTGGATGTCTGTGTGGTGTGTGTCCCTGGGTGTGTGTGTGTGTCCCTGTGGGGTGAGTGATGTGTCCCTATAGGGTGTATATGTGTGTGTCCCTGTGGGGGGGTCTGTGTGGTGTGTGTGTCTCTGTGTTGTGTGTCTCTTTATGGTGTGTGTGTCCCTGTGGGGTGAGTGCATGTGTCCCTATAGGGTGTGTATGTGTGTGTCCCTGTGGAGGGGGTCTGTGCGGTGTGTGTGTCCCTGTGGGGTGAGTGCATGTGTCGCTATAGGGTGTGTGTGTCCATGGGATGTGTGTGTGTCTCTGTGTTGTGTGTGTCTCTTTGTGGTGTGTGTGTGTGTGTGTTTGGGTGCGTGGTGAGTATCCAAAGTTGGGGCTGCATCTTAGCGACTATACACTTGCTGTTACTCTTTGTGTGTGTAGACATGTCCCCATGCGTGGTGAATATTCCATGTTGGGGTCCCACCTTAGTGACTATATGCTGGTATATGCTGTTAGTCTCTGACATTGTCATTAAGCCCCTCTCATTCACAACTGTCAACTGGTAACTGTCACTTTTTCCCCATTATGTAGATAGGGGCAAAATTGTTTGGTGAATTGGAACACGCGGGGTTAAAATTTCGCCTCAGAACATAGCCTATGACGCTCTCGGGGTCTAGACGTGTGACTGTGCAAAATTTTGTGGCTGTAGCTGGCAGCTGTCAATTTTCCTCCACCACTTTTCCTTTCACTTTTTCCCCATTATGTAGATGGGGGCAAAAATTGTTTTGTGAACTGGAACGCGCAGGGTTAAAATTTCGCCTCACAACATAGCCTATGACGCTCTCGTGGTCCAGACGTGTGACTGTGCAAAATTTTGTGGCTGTAGTTGCGACGGTGTAGATGCCCATCCCGGATATACATACATACACACATTCAGCTTTATTTATTAGATATGCTGGATGAAATGTATGTGCATTCCAGTAAGCATCACAACAGCCCAGGTGACCTTTTAAATTAGGTTTCACCAATCAAGTTGGCCACATGTTCTGTTATATATGGCTTAAAATATTACTCTGCTCTTACAAAATAAAGCATTGGGATGAACTTCTCAAGTCACATATCAACCTCAACAGTCTTTCCTGTTCCTTTACTCGGTGTTTGACTTTCACCGCTACAGTACTTTGAGGGTCTTATTACAAAATGCTCATAAATTCATATGGGAGCACATGATTGGGAGATTGGATAAATTATCATATGTTTTCATTCAGCAGCTTTAAACAAATGTGCTACCTATGTGCCAATATTTAAACCTAGTACTGATCAATATATGTTGTTGCCCCTAGCCAAAAAAGATGGTAAAGGGGTTCTCCTCATTGGCATAAAGTGAAGATATGCTAAGAAAGTAAAAAAAACTATCTAAAAGTAAATTTTCACTTCAGTGAGGAAGTGGGCAAATTCTAGCACCACCTTTAGGTAGCAATCCTCAAAGTCATAGTCTACTCTTTAATGGGGATGAGCGAGTATGCTCGGCGCTACTCGTTACTCACACGAGTATCCCTGTACTCGGGATGCTCGGCGAGCACCGAGTACCGCCGAGATGCTCAGACTCCTTGCTGATAATTATCGATCTGACACAAATACACTGCTCCCTTCAGTGCACACAGTCAGCTGGCACCTCACAGAGAGCAGATTGATTGTTAGGATCCCTCCGGGGATGCACAGCAAGGTGTTGTATGCTGCAGCGATTTGAAAAAGCCCCCCCTCCCGCCCTTTCCCAGAAACACTCGTTTTAAAACCGGAAGTCTGTGGGCGGCACCTGTCACTAATTGAAATACATTGGGCTCGGTGCTCTGGCCGAGTACCCGAGTATCTTGGGATGCTCGGCCAGAGCATCGAGCACCCGAGCATTTTAGTACTCGCTCATCTCTACTCTTTAACAAGCCTTTTAATATGACCAAGGATTTGTGCCAGATCAGAACCCCAAACTGCAGACGCCATGTTTCAGGATGACTGCCCCTCATCAATGCAGTGTGTGGTAATTCTGATTTAGCTGTGTGAGGGGCTAAGACGAGGTGTGGGGAACTAGCTATTCTCCCCATGGTGAGGAATCTGCCTGCCGGCATAAGGAGACAGGTAAGCTGATAAGGAGACTTATAGCCACAATGCTCCTCTGGGAAATATGCAAATTGCCACTTCAGTGAGGAAGTGGATAAACTCTAGCGCCACCTTTAAGTAGCAATCCTAACTAAGTCATATCTAAAAGTAAATTGCTCAAACGATAAGGCTTCAACTTGTTCAAGGCTCAGACATTTTCCCTCTTTCATGATCAGATATATTTAAGTTTATTTCTCTTGTTTGGTAATTAAATTATTGTTTGCCTCTTTTCTCATATCACACAGGACTTTTTTATATTTGTATTTTTTATTTTGTGCTATTATTGAATTTTATATAATGCCAAAAAGAAGAGCTATAATAAAATTTATATTGTTTATTGTTTAACATGTCGCATATTTTTACATCTGTCATTGGGTTTTATTTATTCCTATCAAGCTTTTACTTCATATTATATTACACATTGTGCTCCTCACATAAGGTCATTAAAAACTTTGTGGAATATTTCAATATTTAAGTAAATTTTTTTATTTCTACTTTGCCCTGCAACTAAACTAAGCTTAATACACCAGCCCCAGTGCAAATTTAAAGGATACATTTAATCTCCTTATTGCAGTGCAGCGCTTATCTGGGCTTGCTAATACCCAGCATTCTCTGTGTGGTTCCAGGAACCACATGATTCCTCCTGTTCATCTTTTTGTAAACAATTATCAGGAAGGCAGCTATGTTAATAAACTATATCTGCCTTCTCTAAGTGCAGTTGTGTTGTGCAGTCTCTGGCAGCTATCACCTCACTTCCATAGCTGCACAATCTCTCTGCTGATGAGCGAGTAGTGAAATACTTAGTTTCAGGAGATTCATAATGAGTATTTTTTATATACTTGCGCATTCGTTCAAAGAGCGAGTCCAATACACATTTAGCCATAAAACAAGCATTTCCGGGACGGCTTTTTTGCGTTTTCACTGCATATAACACCTTGCTGTGCTCCCTAGTGAGAGTTGTCAATACAAGCTGCTCCCACTAGGGTTCCAACTTCCTTTGTATAGTGAAGGGAACTGGCAATTTGTGTCAGATTGCTCAAGAGCGACACATCACTCACGAGCACCCGCATTACTCCCCGAGTAACGAGTATCGCAAATACTGTACTATCCATGTGAGTGCCGAATAATAACGAATATATTCCCTCATCACTAGCAAAAATGTTTTTAGACACACCAAAAAATAGGGTACCCTGAGGAAGGTGCAAGGCTTGCACCGAAACGTGTTGGTGAGAGGTAGAATAAAGGAACAGTACGATACAAGCATTGTCTTCTTGTGCATCATTTCGGTCAGCAGCGCGGACCAGAGGCACCACTCCTGTTTGGATTTCTAGTCATACATACAAGCACCTGATCCTTAGCTTAAAATCCTAGATTTTGAAGTTTGTGAATATATTTTGGTGTGTCTAAAAACGTTTTTGCTAGTGATGAGTGAATATATTCGTTATTATTCGGCACTCACATGGATAGTACAGTATTTGCGATACTCGTTACTCAGGGAGTAATGCAGGTGCTCGTGAGTGATGTGTCGATCTTGAGCAATGTAACACAAATTGCCAGTTCCCTTCAGTATACAAAGGAAGTAACCCTGAGGAAGGTGCAAGGCTTGCACCGAAACACGTTGGTGAGAGGTAGTATAAAGGAGCAGTACAATACAAGCATCATCTTCTTGTGCATCATTTCGGGCAACAGCGCAAACCAGAGCCACCACTGTTGTTTGGATTTCTGGATCTTTTCCCATGGTACACGTGACGGTGTGGGTCTAGCAGCAGCTGCATCCCAGGCGTTCTAGTCAGTTGTGGGTGATGACAACCTGACCAGGTGAGTAAGCAACCCTTTTGGCCCACCTCTGCCTGTTATAAGTGATAGGGCACAATCTGTGCCTCTTTGTCTCCTTTGTATATTTTTTAGATTGTATGTATGACTAAAGACGGTCAGAGAGCGAAGGAATATTACCAGCTATAAAATCTCATCTGTCATGTGACTAGCTTTTAAAATAATATGAAAATCCTGCATTCCCTAATGCTATGAAGCTTTGAAGCAGAAGTTTGCTTTAAATGAAGATATTTTAAAACCTTGCTATTTGCATACAATATATTTTGAAATGTCATCGATGACTCTGGTTTACATTTTTTGTTTTTCTCACATGAGAGATAATGTAGCTTGCAACTAGGCCACTTCTTCCATTTCCTTCCATAGTAAATAATGGCTGCCTTCAAGCTGGATCATTAACTACATGTCAAATCTTCACAGCTTTGCGAGCTGAATGGAACAACAACTTCACTGCATTCTTATATTGTTTGTACTGTGTTGATTATGAAACAGCAAAATGATTGATGGAATTCACCAAAGGTTACCAAATGCAATCTCTAGTGTAGAGATTAACATTAAAACTTGCTCAAAGGTATAATACTTTCATAGATATTATCCTGGAGCTCAAGTAACACAGTTGTTTTGCTATTTAAATTGTATTTATTGCTGTTGCAAACTTTTTCAGTCTTGACACTACATAATCCACCCTAAAATAAATTCATCTTACTATATATTTATAATTATATATGCTAAAATTTGTCACGTCTGGAAACATTTACAAAACTGTAATTCAATTTTCAGATATATGTATTATATATAAATGAGAATATCGGCTTTTCATCTAACTTCCCTGTGACGCAAGTTTGTATATATCATTGGTAGACTATAACCTCTGGGATTTCTTTATTTCCAAGCAGTACAATGGAGCTGTAAAGCATTGAAGGCACATTTTTCTAACAGTAACTCTCAAACTATTGAAAACCCCTCAGAGCTATTTTCTGACATGGCTTAATAAAGTGTCCATCAAAAGTAGAGGTGCCGATGCAGCTGCCCTTTTCTATAGACGTTGGAGACTTTTTGGCATATTTCAATTACTGTGATTTTATGCATGTTTTAATGAGAAAAATATATAACTAATTAGGTAATTACATGACAAGCAATTTAAAATTATTTTTTACTGCCATTTTGGTGTAATGTTTACTTATATTGTGGAATATTCAGGTACATTCTGATATAAAGTATGTAAAAATAAACTATGTGAAGATAGAACATGTTTTGACACCAAAAGTTGTAATAAAAATGGACTTTAAGACCTTAGAGGCAGAGGCACAGAAGAAGAGGTAAACCAGGAGCAAAGGGGAAGTATTCTGGAGACATTTTCTACATCTATAACTTGAACACATGGTGTCTAACATTTAGCTATTTTGAGGAAATACTTGCAGTAAATTCCCTTGGCTGGATCAACGTTTTCTATGCGAGATTCCACTGACACAGGCTTACCGTCAAGGAACCACCATATCATTTTTATTTAATAGTAATAATGTAGACCAAATTATTTTAATAAACTATCAAATATAGTTCATTAGAGAAATCTGGAAGAAAACCTTCATGAAGAAATCCCTCTATAATGTTTCTAAACCTCATATATAAGAGTGGGGGGTTGAGGCCTACACAGCGTGACTGGGTACAGGAGATCAGGGTATAGTCAGTTTACCTCAGACAAAGGAAGCTTGTCAGGCTGTCAGCAGTGCCCAGGCCTCTCTGATTTTATCTGCTGCATTCAGATCACTCTGCTCGCTTGTGCCTCCACACAGCTCCTCACTGATAACACAGGAGCAGCCAATGTGAATGGAGGAGATGAGATCACAGCAGCTTTATGTTGTCAGTCTGGAGCTCCATGTCCCTGAGGTAATCTGATACAATGTTCAGCTGAGATTGCTGTGTAGGCCCTGCCACCGCATCCTTATATGGTTACATGGCCATATTCAGTGTGTGGAGCTGGAGATGGATCTCAATGAGAATGAGCATATGTGTGCTTCAGACACACCCTACTGGGGACATCTTGTGGAAGGTTTATTAAATATTTTCTTCCGCATTTCACTTATCTAGTATATTTGAAAGTTTATTATAATCACTTTTTGTACATTATTATTAAATACATATTTAAATAGCGGTTACACTTTAAGTTGCTGAAATTCAGCAGGATGGATTTTTTCTCCCCTGACATTTTCTACCATGAGATATTTGCAAAGAATATATACTGATAAGATGATTGGCCGATGCCACTGGACATTTCAGACAAATTTAGTCTAATATGTATGGGGCTGAATTGCTTTTTAGCCACACCACAAAGGCAATTAATCATCACAAAGCCTAATTAAATTATTAATCTATAGAAATGAGACAAATGTGCAATAGGGTCTTATCTCTATTATATAGAGGTATATGTATGGTGACAATGGCCTGCTCACCTGATCTGGTTGTGTAACCCACAACCAGTATGAACACTTGGTCAGAAGCTGCTGCTGGATCCACACATCCACGGGTCACCGCGGTCAGAAATCAGCATATAAGGACGAAGTGTCGTACGATCTGCATTGCTACCAAAGGAAGACCAGGACAATGGATCGTCTGGTTGAAGTAGTTCTTTAATCCGACGTGTTTTGAGCTATCTCTCAGCTCCTTCCTCAGGGACATTCAATGTCCTCAGGGACATGTCCCTGAGGAAGGAGCTGGGAGATAGCTCCGTAACACGTTGGATTAAAGAATTACTTCAACCAGACGATCCATTGTCCTGGTCTTCCTTTGGTAGTAGCGTGGATCGTACGACACTTCGTCCTTATATGCTAATTAAATTATTAGGCTGTCCAAGGACAAAAAAACCCTCATGAACAAGAGATGCTGTGTGTAACTCATCAGTGTCTTATATACAGAAACAATTATCCGGTACGACCCCCACATATGGGGTTTATTCTGAACAGCGATGCAGTGCTTAAAAAAGAGGAACAAAATGATGGGATGCTCACTTTAGAAAAACATAAGTCCAGTACGTGCAAAAAAAGAGAAAATTAAGTGGCATTCACCATCTGGAAAATTGATTCTTTATTTAAACATTAAAAGAGAAATACAGGAGATAAGGAGATGGGGGTGATTTGTGGGACTACAGTCGTTTTGTATATTGAACACATTTCAACAGGCTCTCACCAGGTGCACAAGTCCATCAAGCACCCCTGTGCTCATGTCTCCTACATTTCTCTTTTTTAGTGTTTGAATAAAGGATCAATTTTCCAGATGGTGAGTGCCACTTAATTTTCTCTTGTTTTGCATGAGATGATTTTTGTAATCAATGCCCAATAGATGAGGATTCTAGACAGTGAATTGTCTAAAATACTTCAGATTTACATGGTGGAACATGGAAAAAAGTTAGTTTTAGAGCGGCGAAACCGTTTCAGTTAACCTTAGTCCCTGGACACAGTTTGGAAAGCATAAACAAACTACACTCTTCTCACTTTTAGGCAAGGGTCACACTTCAGTTTGCAATCCATTTACCGGATCCAGTTTTTCATCCTGAAAACCTGATCAGGTACCTGACCCATAGACTCCAATGATAACAATTGTTTGCCAAAGTGCAATCCGTCTACTGGATCCAGTTTTTGAGAAGTCAGTTTTTAATAGGGTCTGCACCGTTTTTTGGCCTTTTAGCAAAACCTGATCAGTTTTTTTTAACATGGGACCTTATGGGAACCTGATCCGGTACTGTATGGTACATATAGGTACCATCCGGTACCTGATCCAGTACCTGATCCAGTAAAAATACCTAAAAACAGACAAGGGGAAAAACTAGATCCAGTAATGCATCCAGTTACTGGATGCAGACTCCCAAGTGTGGCCGTAGCCCTACCAAGTCAACTGGCAGGTGTCCACCACTGTACACTATGTCTGTCATTTACTGTGGCCCTGACAGTACATCAGTAGTGTAACAGCCAATTAGTGAGCTCAACAGCTCTTAAGGGGGAAGCCCATCTTTGCTAACACAGCCGTTGAGTTCACTAATGGCCATGTTTTCGGTGTAATGTCAGTGTCACAGCCCATGCCAGACTTCAGGAGCAGTGGCACAGGGGATTAAAGTAAACATGAAAATATATTTTTTCTATATATCACCCTTGCCTTGTACCACAAGCTCAATGTGACCCCATGCAGATTGCATATATAAATTTTTGCCATTTTTTAAGAAGACTGTATAAAAAAAAAACGAAACTTGACTAACCTTTTACTGATACACAGAACAATCACATCAATTTTATGCTTGAATGAATGATGGGATGACACATTATTTAAAAAATTTCAAAACATTCATCCAAAATCAAAGAATTGTCATTGTCGATGCTTCAGCCTCTGGTTGTATTCAAGAGTTTTCAATTAGCAATTGCTAAAGAAGAAACACATTACATTTTGTGAGATATTTACTGTTATATTTATTCATGATTTATAATTTAGCCAAACACATGGATTGAAAACACTTTTTTAATGAGTTCTGATCTGTCTTATTTTGCACTTCCAGGTATTGTTATATTTTAATCACAACACATTTTGTCATTTACAAATTTGAATGGAAAATAATTTGGAAAAACTAAAGAAAAGCACAGAAAAAAAAAATCTAAATTAACTGAACCTTGTTAAAATTAATTAACAGAATACCTTTTATCCAAGGTGTTAGGCATGAATACATGTAAACTTTAAAGCTGCACACATCTTTTTGAGATTTGTATTATTTTACATTTTAGAAGGAGTCACTGTACATTTTCTTTCAACTCTTGAACTCTGATCTTAAGTTCTTTCTGTCAATTTTCTACTGCATTCAGGTCTGTTGATTGGCTGGGCCATTCTAGCAGCTTTATTTTCTTTCTCTGAAACCAATTGAGCATTTCTTTGGCTGTGTGTTTGGGATCATTGTTTTTCTGAAAAGTCCATTCTCTTTTCATCTTCATCATCCTGGCAGAGAGCAACAGATTTATGTCAAAGATGTCTCAGTACATTTGTCCATTCACTCTTCCTTCAATTATATGAAATCTGATAGTGCCATATTCTGAAAAACATCCCCACGCATGATATCCCCACCTAAAAATATCACTGTTGGTATGAAGTTAAGAGCCTCCAAACATGGTGTGTATTAGGGCATCCAAAGAGTTTAAAATTGGTGTCATCTGGCCTGATTATATTCACCAAGTATTTAACAGGCTTGTCTAAATATTGTTGAGAAAATTTGAAATGCACTAGAACATGCTTTTTTTAGCA
The DNA here is from genome assembly GCA_033576535.1 of Allobates femoralis. Taxonomy (NCBI): domain Eukaryota; kingdom Metazoa; phylum Chordata; class Amphibia; order Anura; family Aromobatidae; genus Allobates; species Allobates femoralis. The sequence continues at coordinate 226,537,968 of JARQOC010000001.1, read as the reverse complement.
ATGGAGTCTTGCGAGGTAAGCGTGCATAGAGGTTGATTGCAATACTTTTTGTTTTCTTTGGAAAAATTGTACCTGCTAATATCAGGCTTTTCTGTAGCTCACCACAAGTGAGGGTTTGGTTCTTGGACAACTCCATCCCTTCTGATAATTCATTTCACTCCTCTGCCTGAAATCTTGCGTGGAACACCTGGTTGTGGCTTTAATATGGTGAAATTATGTTTTTTCCAGTTATGTAAATTCAAAGAGGAATGACAAGTCCCACTGTTATTTGAATTTACATAACCGAGAGTCACGGTAATTGGCAGGAGACCCAAAAAGTACTCTGGGCATGGTGGAGGAAAAGAGTCACGGTGAGATTAATTACTTGCTTGTATACTTATTTTCTTTTCACTTACATATTATGGCCCCCAACAGTGCTCACTGGAACCATCAGTAGTTTAAAAATGTTCTGTTACCAATGCCATCAGTATGGCTAGGGTCACATTTGCAGTAGCAAATGCAGATCCTGATTCGGTTTTGAGCATGCAAAATGCTCAAAACTGAATCAGGATCCGCAGCCCATAGGAGCCCATTATAAAACCGGATTGCACTACATCCAATCCGGTTACCGCTTCCGGATTTGCAGCCTGCGTTAGAAGTCATGCAGGCTGCAGTTTTTGGAGCGGTTTGCAAACCGCAGCAGGCTTGCTATAATGGGCTCCTATGGGAGCCCATCCAGCTACTGCAAGGCACATGTGAATGCCTGCGGTAGCCGGATGCTTTGTTCATCCCTGCTGCCGCAGGGATTAACAAAGGGTTAATGTTACTAATAGATGTGGGCAACATGTCCACAGAGATCGGCATGTCAATGGTTAATTCTTTATTTTACATTATCGTCGCTATGGCGGTGCGGTGCGGTGCCCATATAACTAATGTACATGAATTCAGCACCCGGGACAGCAGCCTCTAGACTACTCAAATGGCGTAAGCACCAGGGACAACTCCTTATAAAGGATGCTGTCCTGTGCCCTGGTGCCTACGCAAAGTACGCAGTGTACTCCTGCAAACCCAGGAGCCGGCGGCTGTCATTGTAAAGTATAGGAAAAGCCGACAAAAGTGTCGATCATGTAAAATAAAGAATTAACCATTGACATGCTGATCTCTGTGGACAACATGTCTCTAGGGAGGATGGGCACTCCCTAGAGACATGTTGCCCACATCTATTAGTAACATTAACCCTTTGTTCATCCCTGCGGCAGCAGGGATGTACAAAGCATACGGTAACCGGAATGCTTCGGATTACACATTATGAGTAATCCGGTTACCGGATGCGGTGTTAGGGACACATTTTTGGTGAATAATGTGTCTGGAGGCACTTGCAATTACCGCATTCGGATCAGGATCACCAGCCTCAGAAATCACAGGTTAACAGCAGCTCATATTAGAGACCAGGTCAATGCCACACAGAGTTCTAGCAGCAGACACATCTATACAACAACTATTAAGAGGAGACTTTGTGCAGCAGGCCTTCATGGTAAAATAGCTGCTAGGAAACCACTGCTAAGGACAGACAACAAGCAGAAGAGACTTGTATGGGCTAAAGAACACAAGGAATGGACATTAGACCAGTGAAAATCTGTGCTTTGGTCTAATGAGTCCAAATTTGAGATCTTTGGTTCCAACTACTGTGTCTTTGTGTGACGCAGAAAAGGTGAACGGATGGACTCTACATGCCTGGTTCCCACCGTGAAGCATGGAGGAGGAGGTGTAATGGTTTGGGGGTGCTTTGCTGGTGACACTGTTGGGGATTTATTCAAAATTGAAGGCATACTGAACCAGCATGGCTACCACAGCATGGTAAAATCCCATGTAAAACAATCTTCCCAAGAAAAATCATTTTAGAACTTTTTCCACCTTTAATGTCACCCATAATCCATCAAAGAATAAACTGAAATAATTTTAAGAGGGAAAGATAAAAAAATAAAATAATGTGGTTACATAACTGTGAACAATCTTTTATAATTTGGAATGTGACTGTTTTAAGAATTATTCAAACACACATTCAAACTCATGTTAAATAGTTGACAGTACACAGCTGCTATCATTTAAACCCTTTATGACCAACTACGTACCCATAGATCCTGGTTGGGAAGAGGTTTGTGACCAAGGGCATATAGGTATGTCCTGGTAATTTTGTGTTCACATCTGCTATGTCCGCATGATTGCCGCTGGATCTTTGACTTATGCCTAAGTCAAGACCCAGCTGTCACTGCCAAGAGTGGTGTACATGCTGCTCCTGGCAGTTTAACTGACTCAATGCTGTGATTGCAGCATTTAAGTTTTTGGAAGAGGAGAGCTTTCCTCTCCCAAATGATCAAGAACCATGTGAAATGATCACGGGAACCTGATCACTGCCTTGGTAACCAGGGGGTTATGGTCATGATGAACTCTGGGTCACTTAGCTATGGAAAGCTTCACGCACCATGGACGCACCATGCCAAATGCATGGTGTGCTAGGTGATCAGTTATTGCTGCCAAAAAAGCGGAATAAATTGTGATCAAAGAGTTACATGTAAATAAAAATTGAAAAGCTGAAAACGTAATCTTGTCCCTCAAAAAATAAGCCATCACAGAGTTCTGTCAGCGGAGAAATAAAAAAGTAATAACTTTCAGAATACAGCAAGCAAAAACAATTATTTTTTTTTATAAAATTGTTTTTATTATCTAAAAGAGGCAAAACATAAAAAACACTATATAAATGTGGTATCACTGTAATCATGCTCACCCGAATAATAAAGCTGCCTTATCACATTTACGACAGAGTGAATGGAATAAAAAAAAATAAGAGAATGAGGGCTGCAAAGACAACAAGCACTGCATCCTCAGCCACAACTCTGGCTCTGGACAGCAGCAGTTGTGGGTCTCCAGTTGTTAGAGGTGGCAAAAGTTGCTTAGCCTTGGCATTTTTTGGCACCACAAAAGATGACCCAACTTATGTTCTTTGCCAAGTTTCTAAAAACACCTTCAGAAGAGGTTAAAAAACCCTACAATTTGACTACATGCATGAATTGCCAAATGGCCCAGCACTGTGTGTTACTCTGGGAAAATTACTGTGCTAAAACTGTGCCTAGCAGGCTTCACTGAACACCATCATCCACATCTACTGCATCTGCTGATTCTTCCTCCTCTGTAAGGGTGCTTTCACACTAGCGTTTATTTGAAATCGTGGCAGATGCGGTGAAAAAAACCGCATCTGCCGCGATTACCGCATACCGGCTGCACTTGCGGCACGGTTGCGGCGCGGTTGTGGCAAGCCCCATACAATGTATAGGCGGGCTTGCAGCAGGTGCAGCAAGTGCGGTTTTGGCACTTGCGGCAGGTGTGGCCGTGAAAAAAAGTGGCTGACCGCGTTTTTTTTTGCGGCCGCACCTGCCGCAAGTGCCAAAACCGCACTTGCCGCACCTGCCGCAAGCCCGCCTTTACATTGTATGGGGCTTGCCGCAACCGCGCCGCAACCGTGCCGCAAGTGCAGCCGGTATGCGGTAATCGCGGCAGATGCGGTTTTTTTCACCGCATCTGCCGAAATTTGAAAAAAACGCTTATGTGAAAGGGGCCTAAATGTGGCAATTGTCCACAGGTGTCCGATCACCGAAGCTACACTTGCTTATCTGCTACAGTTGGGGCGAGTGACAGCCCCTCAGCTGTTCAGGAAGTGGACACACCTGCTGATTTTGACTGATCACAGACACCGAGCACAACACTTATTTGTCAACCCAATATAACATTTCCACCTGCATCTCTCTCACAGTGCAACAGTTTATCTGGTACACCCTACCACATCATCTCTCAGCACAGCAGCTAGCCCTCGGTCTCGCAGTTGTGGACATGGAAAAGATTATTAGCTCCTACTCAACCCAAAGCAAAGGGCTTTAAATTGACTATTTCCAATGTATTTAACAAAAAGGGGGATTTTCAGCTCCCCACTATGATGACTGCATATGGAGCTCCTGCACGGAAGTAGCCCAGTTCAGTCTATGCACAGCAGAATCCCAAGAAGGTATTCCCAGCAAGCAATGGAGGAATTATAGAAGATGTGTGGGGAAAAAATCAATTATTTAATGTGGCCAAAGTTACACGTATAGACAAAAAACTCAAGACCCCACACTCCTCCTAAAAATGACACGTTTTGGCAGATGTCTTTTACAAGGTGTTGATAACAGTGCACACGTTGAAGTTTTCAATTATTTTTTCCTTTTGTTTGTTTCACCATAAAAAGGAAACCAGATGTTTACAGTTGTAGGTATGTTCTCTACATGAACTGATGTGAGGTAGCAAAACACAAAAAACTGTAAAGGATACTGAACACATTTGTAATGCACTTTATATTCTGAGAACTATGCTGTTTTATTTTTCCACTGACAGATCTGACTGGCAGCTTGTTTTTGGTGAGACAAGATGATGCTTTCAGCGGTGCCATTTTTATTCACATGCAACTTTTTGATAGTGCATTTGACCCCTTTTTCGTCAGTTGTATGATGAAAAAGCATAGTTTAAAAAAAAAAAAAATTATGGTGTTCACTGAAGGGGTTAGTGAGACAGTTTTAAAGATTGGGTTATTCTGAATGCAGTAATATTAAATATGTGTACTTTTTTTTCTTTATTTTTGTCTTTACATAATTATTCATATTTATTGGTATGAGATTTTTTCATTTTCTTAATCCATTTTTGGATTTTTAAAAAAAATATTTTTACATTTGTTTTCACTGTTTCTCAATTTTACTTAGTCCTTCAATGGTACTTTAATTTGTTTTTAGTCTAAATGCTGGTATGGCAATTCACCTTTCAGTGTTACACTTACAGAACGCCTCTCAGATCATCCTCTTAACATGATCTAAAAGTGTATAATAGCTAGCAGACCCTGAGGTTGTCATTTGTCCCTAGGTTGCCATTATAATTATCAGGCCCCCATGATCATGTTGCAAGGGTCTTGACAGGGTGGGAGAGAGCGCACTCTCTCTCCTAAAATTCTAAATGTTGCAATCTCTATTTATAGTGGCATATAGAACTTAAACAGCCAAGGGTGGCTTGGGCACTGTCCTTGGCTGTGACAAAGAGGAGCTTGGCTGTCACCTATGCCAAGTTCATGGCAGCAATCTTGTAGGTGCAGCTCCTGTGCACACTTGATTGCAATGGCATTAGGAGTTAAGCTTTGCTTTACAATGCTAGCTTCAGATTGCTACTTTGCTCTGCTTCGATTGATATGCTCACCAGTCTGCGAGTGCTCCTTCAGAATGCTATTTACTTTTGTCCACTATACTTTTCTCAATTGCCCATTCTTCTACAGTGCTAGTCCAGGGATTTCACTTCTGAGTGCTAGCTTTTGTTTAATATCAAACTTTGCTCCGCCTGTGTCTTCTGTTAATAGTGGTAGGCAGTCTATAAATGCCATACCTAACTGCTAGCCAATGCCTTTTACCTTCAGCCTTAAGCCTTTAAATCATCTCCTTGGATAGAGTACTATACACTCATTTCCTAGGTCTTGACTTCACACTCACCGGAGTGTAAAGATACAGTACATTGGTAGCAGTATTATAATTAGAATGAGTTATATTTTGATGAGGTTACCTTTATTTCCATGTTATATATATTACTATATCCCTACTTTGTCTACTCAAAATGTTTTAATGTTTTAAAAGGATTTTCCCCTATCAACATTCTGTAGGCCATCAGATTACCTGTTTTTAAAAGAATAGAAACAACCATTATACACTCTCTTCAGATCCAGAGATACATCCCCACCATTACATCAACAGCACTACAGCCATTCACTGCACTCAGCGCTCTGTGTTGTCTACATAAGCGGTGCTGCTGAGGCTCAGTTAGGCTGTCTTCACACCACGTTTTTGCCACCCTGTTCGGTCCGTTTTGAAAAGAACAGAACAGGATCGTGTTTTGCATCCCATGCATCCCAATGGTGCTGGATGTGTCATAAATGGCCATCCATTTTACTGAATTCAGTTCAGGATTTGTTATTGTCCTCTTTTTAACGGGCCCCAAAATCAAAGACTGCACCGTTTTTGGGAACACTAGACAAAACCGAACAGAAATTAATCCTGTCTGGAGCAGTTGACATAGGGGTCTATGGAGCCAGATCCGGGAAAAAACAGGATCATTTCCCGGATCTGACTTTAAGTACTGAGCATGCTCAGAAGACATTCATAGGTTCAGCCTTTTTTCTGTTCTGGATTGTGGAGATCTCTCTTTCTCTATCTCTTACTCTCTTTCTGGACCGACGATACCAATTTTTCCTATGGATGCAGTATTTCACAATGTATTTCTACGCAGAAACGGATCCTGCACAAAAACAGCATCCGGGAGCTTATTAGCCATCCGTTTCCAGACATCCCTTTCTATCTGTTCCTGTCCGGGTGGTCCAGCAAAACGCAGGATACACCGGGACAGCCAAGACACGTGATGTGAACCCAGCCTTAGTTATTTTTATTACCTTCAAAACAAACTTGCTAATGGCATGCAGAAAACTCAAATTTCTCAACCCCTTTAAAATGAACATAACAATAAATATATTTTCAAGATTCCCTATTTCAAAATGTCTGAAATCTTAACAATAAACAACATCCTTAAATATTTCAACCTCGAAGACTGATATAAATGTTAAAAACCAAAAGCTGAGTGAAAGCCCCTACGATTAAATAAAAATAACTGTAAAAAGCTCTGATCTACTATTTTATGATGAATAAATAATCAGGTGACTTTCATAGCATTGACAATCAAATGCAACATTCATGTGTAGAGCATTCACAGGTCCAATCTCCTGTTGTTCTAAAAAATATGTGCTTTTTACACCGTTACCTGAAGACATAACATACATGCCATTATTATGGAAACCATACACTTTAATCACATTTTAAAATATTTCAATTTGCATAAAGTCAAGACATTTTAAAGACATAAAGACATTTGTTTACTAATTTTGTAATGTTTTACCACTTGTTAAATACATGTTTTTAGCTGTTAAGGCAGAAAAGTAGCTTTAAAATATTACTTAACTCCTGTTATGAGAGACAATAGATTTGTGGGAGCATGGAAGTTAGTTACTAACTTAAAAGTATTGTTACTCTCACCTTCTGGGAAAAAAACGAAAAATGTTGGTTTTATGGAGATGAACGAAGCCCATCACACTGGTAAGGTTAAACTAAACCAATCCCCACTATAACAAAGGTTTTGGATGGGTCTTTATAGAAATGTATGGACGCTTACAGATTTTTGACAAATACAAGAACTTTGGGGACTTGTACATAATAGATAGCTGTTAGCTGAACGATGGTTCAGCCAGCAACTATCTCTTCTAATCCCATCATATATAAGAGCTCTCATTCTGCCAATTGGTCTTGCTTTCTCTATGAGAGAGAAACTGCCAGACATCTAAACAAAATAGCAACATCTGGATGCTTTTTTCTGATGAGTAATGATCCTTCAAAAGGTAAAAAATTAAAAAGTCCCTATACTTAACATTTACCCCCCTGCCTCCCTTTGCCCCCATATTTCTCACCATTGCCCATTACATTTTTCTATCACCACAGCTTGCACTGAAATTCCGGGAATTTTCCCACTAGGCAAAGTCTTGTAGCTCTGATGAAGCCCAGGATGATTCTGCCCATGCATGTATAAACTTACATTCTAAAGTTATATCGTACATTTATTAAGGTCTTGGGCCTGGAGAGACTCCACAGCACAATAAGGGACTTTAAATTTGTAGAAAATATCTTCTTTGCGAATCAACTTTCCTAATATGGGCTTTTAATGTTAAAATGTGGTGGAACACAAAATGGAGCTTTACTATAATATTTATTATTATTATTATTATTATTATTGTATATTGGAATTAGTGCAAACATAATACTTTTATATGAACTAGACTAGTGTATATATAAAATGATTGCATACTATGTTTTGATTTATAAGTTGTACCCATGATGCATATATTGAAATAGGTAATTAGGGTTTATACTAATATAGAGATAATATCTGTCTCCTAGAGTGTCAGGACTTGCATTGGAATCTTTTTGTGGCATACCTAGTCATGCTGTCACCCTGTATGGTACTGGGTGGTCATTGTTTTGTATTGCATGATTAATAAAGTATTTGATAGAATTTTATAAGAATATAGTACGCCAGTTGTGTTTTTTACATCTAGTTTATAATTATTGAGAGTTTTTTTCTATTTGATAGACTAAATATGTATCCATGCTATCTTTAGAGGTAATTTTCTACTGTGTATCATCTAACATAGTGTGCGTCACTATAGTTTATTCCCTTTTTTCTGTGAATATTTTGTCATTTACTTATAGATTACAGGACGCTGCATTTGTTAATTTTCAATGTTCATTGTTGCTTCTTTCCAGCAAGAAAAGGAATCTGATGCCAAAAAATCATTTACCATATTTTGAGAAATTTTAAGTTACACATATTTGTAATGCATTGAACTGTCTGAAAATGTGCAGTTAGCAACTCAGAATCACTTGAGCAGATTAACCATCATGGACTTTGTGAGCACATGTGTTTGGGTGCTTGGGAGTCAAGAAATTTACTCTATTTTTAGATGCCATGAGTACAAAACGTGCAAGTGCAGTGAAATACACGAATGTTCAAAGCTACAGGTGCATATCATTAAACTAAATATCATAAAAAAGTTAATATTTTTAGTAATTCAAGACATAAAGTGAACCACATTTACTGTATTATATAGAGTGATTACAAACAGAGCGATCCATTTCAAGTGTTTATTTCTGTAAATGTTGATGATTATGGCTTACAGCCAATGAAAGCCCAAAGGTCAATGTCTCAGAAAATTAAAGTAGGGAGGATGAAGGATTAAAAACCATGGTGCTGTATTTCACGCGACATCAAAGAGTGAATATAATATTTATTTATTAGTAAACACGTTTCAGGGCTCCCTGAAACATGGCAATATGATATTGATTGGTCCTGAGGAAGGGGCCAGTGAACCCTGAAACACGTTGACTAATAACTCAATATTATAGTCATCCTTTGATGTCTTATGGAATATGGCAGAGTGGTTTTTATCCCTTCATCCTCTCTTCTCTACATGCATCATGCTGGGGACTCCATAGTATTTTATAGTGGTTGTGACTCTCACAACCACACAAGCTGAAGCCTCTGATACCTATTTAGGTAATATTTTATCTCTCAAACCCTTCATCCTGCCTAGTTTAATTTTCTAATAAGACATAATCATCAACATTAACAGAAACAAACACTTGAAATAAATCACTCTGTTTGTCATGACTTTATATGATTTATGCGTTTCACATTTTGTATTGAATTAGTGAAATAAATTAACTTTTTGATGATATTTTAATTCATTGAGATTCACCTGTAGATATCTCTTTTTAACTGTAGTGTGTTTATAATACCAAAAACAGTTGTACTTAGAGAGTTTGGCAGTTATCAAAATTGTGTTACCCTTTTTTTACATCTGTAACAATTTCTATGATTTTTTAATGTTACAACAGCACAGTCTGTGATCTTGGATATATAGTTCTATAGAAGTTCTAACTACGGTATCTGCTTTCAGAACATACATGTCATCACAATTTTTGCTACTTTCAGTAGTGCTACACAAAGGGGCATAACTGATGCAATATAGCAATGTAACGGATGTAACATAACAATCATTGCGTCCTTTAGAGACATATGTTTTTGACATTAGCCCGATATTTACATGAAAAAGCACAGGGCTACTGAAATTAAAATCTCTGACTCAATTTTAATGAAAACATTGCCAGGCACTCCGACTCTGATAACACAGTAGTGTCAAACAGGATTGAAAAACATGCTGAAATACACAAATTGGAATGTTTTCGAGTCTGTATTTTACTGAGACTGTGCATGCCACAATATTATCATGCTAGCATGTATTTAACCAACCTTTTATCAAAATGCCATAACAAAAGAAAATGTCTGGAAGTTCCACACAGGTGTAGTTTGTTGCTTCTGTGAAGAATGCGGACTTTGTTGATGTTCGCTTGTACTATGGCCTTGTAACTAATATTTTCTCATCATGAGAATGTAATGGTCAATGTCATGCAGATGAGAGGAAATGGATGTTTCTGGCCTCGCACAAAGGATGAAATGTGGTACCTTGCAACAGATGTCGTCCACAAGGTGCTGCTAAAATTAAAGGCGTGTTTATCTTTATTAATCCAACCATCTGGACATTTGATGGACATCATGTATACAGATATATCATAGGTTACATCAGTTAACTATGTTACATATATATATATATTTATATATACAGTTAGGGCCAGAAATATTTGGACAGTGACACAAGTTTTGTTATTTTAGCTGTTTACAAAAACATGTTCAGAAATACAATTATATATATAATATGGGCTGAAAGTACACACTCCCAGCTGCAATATGAGAGTTTCCACATCCAAATCGGAGAAAGGGTTTAGGAATCATAGCTCTGTAATGCATAGCCTCCTCTTTTTCAAGGGGCCAAAAGTAATTGGACAATGGACTCTAAGGGCTGCAATTGACTCTGAAGGCGTCTCCCTCGTTAACCTGTAATCAATGAAGTAGTTAAAAGGTCAGGGGTGGATTCCAGGTGTGTGGTTTTGTATTTGGAAGCTGTTGCTGTGACCAGACAACATGCAGTCAAAGGAACTCTCAATTGAGGTGAAGCAGAACATCCTGAGGCTGAAAAAAAAGAAAAAATCCATCAGAGAGATGGCAGACATGCTTGGAGTAGCAAAATCAACAGTTGGGTACACTCTGAGAAAAAAGGAATTGACTGGTGAGCTTGGGAACTCTAAAAGGCCTGGGCGTCCACGGATGACAACAGTGGTGGATGATCGCCGCATACTTTATTTGGTGAAGAAGAACCCGTTCACAACATCAACTGATGTCACGGGTGGCACGGATGACAGGGTGGAGGCCACGCGCAGACGATCCCAGCGGGTGGCCCATCAGCCGTAATGGGGGAGGATGGTCCGTCTCTTTCAGGGGCATTTACCTTCTGTGTAGATGGAGAGAGGGTGTGATGGGATCTCGCTGTTATGGGGGGACGGCTGTGGAGGTCTTGTGCTCGGTCTGGTTTTATCCACCAATATGGTGGGTCACTAGGACCCAGCAGATTCCTTCCACCTTTATAAGGAGGTTCATTACCCTTCCTCGGTGCAGGTGATAGTTCCTTGTGCACTCATTATCCTTGCTCCAGCAGACGCTGAGGTTGTGGAGGTTGCTGAGTTCTGCTGTCAGATAAGTGTTTCCTTTTCCCTAATGTCTGTCTTCCCTGGTGTTTGTCTTTAGTTGATAGTGGAGGGGTCTAGTGAACCTCTCCATCTGATCCTTAGATAAGATAGTGCTAGGATCAGAGAGGGACGAGGTTCGTGGTCGGCGACAGTTGAGGAGACTGTATAGGGACGTTAGGGCAGACAGGGTCAGCTCTAGGAAGTCTAGGGGTCACCGTCTCCTTCTTGTGCCCTTAGCGTTAGGGACTCCTTATTCCCCCCCCCGTCGTTATCCTACGCTGGGTGTCTTCCCCACTCCCAGCGTGACAACTGAAGTCCAGAACACTCTCAGTGAAGTAGGTGTATCTGTCTCTAAGTCAACAGTAAAGAGAAGACTCCATGACAGTAAATACAAAGGGTTCACATCTAGATGCAAACCATTCATCAATTCCAAAAATAGACAGGCCAGAGTTAAATTTGCTGAAAAACACCTCAAGAAGCCAGCTCAGTTCTGGAAAAGTATTCTATGGACAGATGAGACAAAGATCAAACTGTAGTAGAGGGAAGGAAAATGGATGGTGCTCACCGAATGCTTGTACGCCGTTGGTGCCAGGCAAGGATTTCTCGCCAATCCAGACTTCAGAGACACTTTGGAAAAAGCCGGCACCAGACAACTCCAATTTTCAAATTTTATTGGTCAAGATGTTCAGTCATTAAAATCAGCGACCTAAGGGAGCAAGTCCCGCTGGACGCGTTTCGTACACGCAGGTACTTCATCAGCAGCATAAAATAAATGATTACAAAAATGCTTTATAAAACCAAAACAAGTAGCTCCTCCCCTAAACCCAATTAAGCACATGTCATCCTATAGGCTGGAATGGCCTATCAATCTATTGTGCCTAATTTGTAAACCTGGTACATACAAAATAAACTGAATTGAACCTATGAATAAATTCTCACTATCATACAACACTTTGTACATGAATACATTCAATACATATTATCATCATAATTTTGCCCATCATATACCTAGTGTCATTTAATAAAAGTATGTGCAGTCTGTACGGTAGTTAAGCCCTTCTGGGTACCTGGTATTAAGGGTCATTATCCAGAAAAATTCCTTCTCAAGTACCCTGCGACCCCAATCCCCCCCTCTTATATTTCTAGGAATTCTTTCAATTCCCTGAACTTTTAAACTAGAGAGGTTTCCATCATGAACATCTCTAAAATGGCGCGATAAACCTGACATATTTCTATTTTGAGCCCTTGAGTTTGGATTTGAACCTAAGATGTGTTCTCCTAACCGTTTTTTTAAGGGCCTAATTGTACAGCCCACATAGTTCATTTTACACAGCAGACAAGAAGCGAGATACACCAAATGGGTTGTGTTACAATTAATGTAACCATTAACCCTATGGCTTCTGTCTGCTGAAAAACTTTTGATAAATAAAATTTGAAAATTGGAGTTGTCTGGTGCCGGCTTTTTCCAAAGTGAGACAAAGATCAACCTGTACCAGAATGATGGGAAGAAAAAAGTTTGGAGAAGAAAGGGAACGGCACATGATCCAAGGCACACCACATCCTCTGTAAAACATGGTGGAGGCAACGTGATGGCATGGGCATGCATGGCTTTCAATGGCACTGGGTCACTTGTGTTTATTGATGACATAACAGCAGACAAGAGTAGCCGGATGAATTCTGAAGTGTACCGGGATATACTTTCAGCCCAGATTCAGCCAAATGCTGCAAAGTTGATTGGACGGCGCTTCATAGTACAGATGGACAATGACCCCAAGCATACAGCCAAAGCTACCCAGGAGTTCATGAGTGCAAAAAAGTGGAACATTCTGCAATGGCCAAGTCAATCACCATATCTTAACCCAATTGAGCATGCATTTCACTTGCTGAAATCCAGACTTAAGACGGAAAGACCCACAAACAAGCAAGACCTGAAGGCTGCGGCTGTAAAGGCCTGGAAAAGCATTAAGAAGGAGGAAACCCAGCGTTTGGTGATGTCCATGGGTTCCAGACTTAAGACAGTGATTGCCTCCAAAGGATTCGCAACAAAATATTGAAAATAAAAATATTTTGTTTGGGTTATGTTTATTTGTCCAATTACTTTTGACCTCCTAAAATGTGGAGTGTTTGTAAAGAAATGTGTACAATTCCTACATTTTCTATCAGATATTTTTGTTCAACCCTTCAAATTAAACGTTACAATCTGCACTTGAATTCTGTTGTAGAGGTTTCATTTCAAATCCAATGTGGTGGCATGCAGAGCCCAACTCGCGAAAATTGTGTCACTGTCCAAATATTTCTGGCCCTAACTGTAGTTACTGAAAAAGTCTGCAGCTCTCCAGGTCGATGTTTGCCAAGATTTTAATCCAGCACAGGCCACAACCGGTGCCTATGCTGGATTAAAATCTTGGCAAACATCGACCTGGAGTGCGGCGAACTTTTTTTAATTTACTCTATGAATGGGAGAGACCCAGAAGGGGTTTTGTGTATGTTTTGCACCCATAGAAGACCAGCTTAGCAGCGCTGCTTCACCTTTTGCTATATATATATATATATATATATATATATATATATATATATATATACAGTATATATATAACTTGGCCATTCATTATCGATGAACAAATCATGCTTCTATTTTATGCTGCAGTGTTTACTATAAAATACATTTAGTACATTGATATATTAAAGTACATTGATAAAATTTATATAAACATTACCCAAATCTCACCTGTATATAGCAATACATTTGTAACTTTCAGCTGCTGCATGCAAACAAGGTATTCAGGCTTCTGACTTTGGAAGTGTCATGCAAATGTTACATCCATTGTGCTGGAATTCACCTGCTTTTATTTTTATTGACAAAGACTTATATGTAAAATAAGGTTCACCTACATCCTAAATTTTATTTACCTACTTAATGTTGATCCTTAGATTCCCTGCAGTCTTCTACGAGCTTTTCCTGAAGCCAGTGCTTGTTTTGTCTCTCAGGACTGCAGTTGTTGTCAAAGTCTTATTTACTATGCAGCAATACTCCTTCATTTCTTATTGAGATTCCTCAAGTTTTACATCCTACCGGCTTTATCTAATGGTTGGGGAGCTCCATGCTCAGTGATAGTTTTTTCTTTTTAGTTCTCTACATATCATTCTATCATAAATGAGTTATAAGGCAGGTTTGGAAAATTGAGCAAACATTATTATTCCTTCTCAAATGACGGCATCCATGTTTTTTCCTTCACAATATTGTGTTTTTGTTTAAACTTAAGCTTATGAGATTGCAAGTACACGATGTATTCATATTCAGTGGTATCTGACCAAATGACACCATAGTGTTTCAACACAGGGGATGGTGAGTATGAGCCACAGGAAAAGTCATCATGCATCATTTGCTACATTCATGTGTACCTCCCCTGCATATTCTCTTTTCGGTTATACTCTTGTTTGACGACTACTGTGATTTCCATTTGCAGTGGGGTTCTATTTCCCATACTGACACTAATCTCTTTAAAGTATCTAAACTCTAGATCAAAATATATATAAATTATTCATAAGACGCAGGGGTAGAATTTTATGCAACCGCATACACAGCTGTATACTGAATCTCCAGCTAGACTTGATGTTTCTGTCATTTTAGGTAAATCTACAGTATATAAAGCAGATCATGCTTAACAATGCACTAAGAAATGATGAACATTTCTAAAGGAAAAGAGTAAAAAATGAAAAGGATGGGCCCAGTGAACAATCGAAGAACACTGTCAGCTTTTCAGTGTAAATTATAGCCAGGGCTTTATTTAAAATATTGTTAAACATTGTTTTAATCTCAAAGCAATAACCATCAGGGTAGTACTTTTGTTCTGTGCCGAAATTCAATACAAATACTGCTCCAACTGTTCCAGTAATGTTAATTGCATAAATGGCTTCGCATTTAACAATGTCACTATTCCTTTGTGCTTCATGATTACATTCTATTTATTTCTTGCCAAATCATGATTCAGTTTTTTTTAGAGAGGCAAAGTCTATGTTATTTTTATTTTTTAAGGCATGAAAAATAAAGAATGTATGTGTAAAAGAAAATAATCACTAAATTGTATAGTATTATTTTAGATTCAAGCAGCTAGAATTAATGTTCCTATTTTACTGCTATTTTGTAAAAACTATTACATATCAGCTTGGTATTGTAAAGATATTATTACAGTTTCCCAGTTTATCTGTACTAGTATTATATATTGTTAAGTTATTCACATCAAATATTTCCCCTTTGGCAATCAAAATTTTGGTGGAATCCATAAAAATTGCAATATTTTTGCATTAGCTATTTATATATTTTCACACATTACCATGTGCTCTCCTCCAAAGTAGATGGAAAAGAGTTAGGGACTAACAGGTTTGGACTCCCACAAATTCATTGTAAACCCTCACATGTTTCTTTTGAACTTGTTGCTAAAGCGTAACCACAGTTTAAGTGTTTATTTAACACTAGAACTACTGAGGTAGTCATTTTGACTACTTCGCACTATGTATTTCTATGTAGGTGTCACGAGTGCAGTAGTTCTAGTGTTAATAATAATGTAGAGCAAGAGATTTTAATAAATCTTCAAACATACTTTATAAGTGAAATCTGGTGGAAAACCATTCATAAACCTTCCACAAGGTGTCCCCACAGACTGTGTGTAAAGCAGACATATGTTCATTCTCAGTCAGATCCATCTTCTCAGTGAAGATGGCCACATAACCATATAAGGGTGAGGCGGGACCTACACTGTGTGTGAGCTCCTGACTGATGAGGCGACAACGTATCAGATGACCTCAGGCTACAGCACAGTGCTATGCAATATCAGAATGTCAAGATTAGTGAAAACCTCTGCCTTTTCATTGGCACAAGTTTCTTTGATCTGTCATCTGGCTCCCCACACAGCTCAGTCAAGATCTCTGTTAACCCCTTCTCTGCTGTCACCATTTCACTGCTCACTGTTGAGCAGCTGCTAGCCATGCCCCCATACAGCCATACAATGCAGTTTTTAAATGCAGACAAAAAAGTTGAAAAAATAAGTAACATGGTAGAAAAAAGCCTTATCTTAGCTGCTATTTCACTCATCATTAACAACCAGTGCAGTTTTTTTCAATGAAATGACATTTGCACTTTAAAGTAACACCTGCTTTGTAGATGCAATGGCATGGATTTACTCTGATCTCAGCCATTTCATTAACTACAGAATCTAAGTGGTTAAATTTATGTAGGATGCTCCCACTATAACCCCAATGTCACCCCCTCTTATGATCCAGGGGTGTTAATGGATTGTCATTGCAGCTGGAAGCCTAATAAAAGTCCACATTTCTGCCATGTGTTGTTGCCTATTAAACTGTCTCTAAAAAATGACCTTACAGATTGCTTGGCAGGAAAGCATTTCCAGACAATAATACATTGCAGTGTTGAAGTACCGGCATATAATATTTACAATGCAAAATATATTATACTATAGAGTTTAGCAAAACGATTTAAATGATCCTGCTCCAGTGGACATATCAGTAGTTCAGAAACTAGTAAACTAAATAAGAATAAAAAAAAGCGCAAAGGAACCTAAAGAACAACATATCTGAAAATGTAAACAAAAATCTTAAGGTACCGTTACACAAGGCATTGTTGCCGGCAACATCGCCCAAAAGGGACGTAGGCATCGCTATTGCTGTTGAAATCGCTAGTGCGTTGAAACGTGTGACAGGGTGATTTAATGGCGATAAGTTGCTTGTGCGGAGTTGCCAGATTTATGAACATGTTCTGAAACCTGGCGATGTTGCTCAGGCGATCTGCTAGCATCGCTCTGTGTGACACCGCAATAGCGATTTAGAAAGCAACTTCCCCTATTCACTACATTGATAAGTATCGCTCGCTGGGTTGCACAAAACCCAGAGCTTTCAAAATCCTAGTTGCGTTGCCTACAAAATCTCTCCATGTGACATCTCCAAGGCAATTGGAAAAGTGCCAAAAACGCGTGCGCTCCCGTGAAGTTACCGGCAACATTGCAGCAACATTGCCTCGTGTAACGGTACCTTTAGTCACCTACAAAATGTACTTTTTTTTGTAAGGCTGGGTTCACAGTAGGAACAATTTTAGTGTGGTTAGATGGTGAAGGAAGTAGTTAGAGGGAGCACTTGAGGAGGAGTGAGGCCAGGAAGAACACACGTAGATGACGTGGGACACATGACAGAGGGTATTAAAAGAGCGAGAAACATCTAGAATGGAGGAGAAATGTCAGTTGAACAGGAGAAGAGAGTGACCAGCTGAGGAGAGGTGGTAGAAAAGCTGAGAAAGGGCCATTGAACACCAAGGTCGAGTTGGAGCGATGATAGAGAACATATGCCTGAGAAGTGTCCAGAGAACTAGAGCAAGTGGGAGCTCATCCTAAGACCGAACCCTAGAGCAGAACATCATCCAAATAGCTCCAGAAAGAAGAGGGGGTGCCAGAGGCACAGGAAGTGAGCAATCCACCCGTGCGTCTAGTATCCATTGTCAGACGCAGGCAAGTTGAGGATTAGGCTGCAAACGGTACCAGAAACCCAAAAGACTAGTGGTGAAGACCAAGCTCAGCTAGCAGCCCGGAAGCTGTGGCACTTTCATGGTGACTCAGCTGACAACCGTGCACATCTGCTGAAAAGGTGACAACCATAGGGCTAAGGGGAGACACTGCAGGGGAACCCTTAGGAAAAGGCCACAGTCACTGGCTCAGAGCTCTGTGTGGTGAGGTGCATGGCAGGAAGGGCAAAACAAGTGCTGTGTGAGACGATCTGGAAAGGTCAGAAAAGGGGTGTCGGTTATGTACCATACTACTACCAGTGAGTAGCTGGATTCCTGCCTTCGAGAACCCAGTGCTCAGCAGACTGCTGCACAAAGACTGTGAGTAAAAGAACTAAAGACTGCAGCCCACTGTGTCTGTGAACTTTCTTAACGTGTCTAAAGCACCAGAGACACACAACTACCAATTCACTCAGGTACCTTTGGCCACCTTAGAGGTCAGTCCTCCCCATAGAGGGCTTAAGAACATTGCTGCCTCCCAACCACAGACCCCTAGGAAAACTGTCGAGCAGTGGCGGCCATCTATAGCCCCAACCTGTGGGTGGTATCGCGTATAAATGAACAAGTGTCCTCAGGTCCAATCATCCCTGCCCAGAATGAACCCTCCACACCAGAACCCTATACATAAGACAGAGAGACACCCACACTGAACTTTTAATGACACCACCAGGGTCACGGAGCCATGCCTCGGTCCCTGTGATCCCCGTGTTGAAGCCTCAAAACAGCCCAGTTCCGAGTATCCTAAGGCCCTAGAGGGGCGTGTCACTAACAGTATCAAAGACCAAAATAGCCCAATTTCTTTTCAATAACAGTCATTATAAGTAGGAAGAGTAGCAGGGGCTGGCTGGCAGATCTTGCCCTAGGGGGCAGTCCACTTCTTTTAGCCAGTGCCCAAGTGAGGACTGGGGGTTGGTTGATTGGTATCGACCCAGAGGCCAACTGAAGAGCGGTGGGGAGTGCTGTCGCTCCAGAGGCCAACTGAAGGGGGGTGCTGTCGCTCCAGAGGCCATCTGAAGAGCGGGGGGGTGCTGTTGCTGCTTCTCTCACCAGCCTCCAGGCTGAGGGCCGCGTGCCGCCTGCTACTTCCCGGGTCCTGCCGCTATCACTGTGGGGACGGCCCTAAAGTAGGACTCAATCACCAGCCTGGGGGGCAAATGCCTTCCTGCCACCTGGGCCAGTCCGCCCCTGAAGAGTAGACCTGTGATTGGTCCAAGCAGGGAATTTTACTTTCCATGCCAACAATCTTCACAGCCAATGAACTGTATTTTTGGTAGCAATTATTTCGCACAGCTTGATATTTTTGGTGTTCATATCTTTAGGCCATAGTCTCCCTCATTATATACAAGCATATCACCTGATATGCTTCATCCAATAAGCATTCATGTTTATACAACATGGAGATGGAAAATCTGCATAAAAATGTGGATATGGTTAAAATAATCACTTGTCCAATAACTGTGCATACAGTGTATCTTGCTAACAAACTTATTATGTATATAAATTAATTTCTTATTGTGGTATTTTTTGTCAGATTTACATATTAAATTTGCATTATTTTTTTAAAAACGTCAGTCATGCCTTTCTAGAATGCTGCAACTACTTACATCAATTTATCTACCGTTTATACTCGTGTATAAGCCGACCCGTGTATAAGCCGACCCCCCTACTTTTGCCTCAAAAATCTGGAAAAACCTATTGACTCGTGTATAAGCCGAGGGTGGACCCCAGCACAGGTACACAGCCCCCAGCAGTGTGGTATACAGGCCCCCCCCAGTGGTATACAGGCCTCCCCAGTGGTAATATACAGCAGCCCCAGTGGTAGTATACAGCAGCCCCAGTGGTAGTATATAGCAGCCCCAGTGGTAGTATACAGCATCCCCAGTGGTAGTATACAGCAGCCCCAGTGGTAGTATACAGCAGCCCCAGTGGTAGTATACAGCAGCCCCAGTGGTAGTATATAGCAGCCCGAGTGGTAGTATATAGCAGCCCCAGTGGTAGTATACAGCAGCCCCAGTGGTAGTATATAGCAGCCCCAGTGGTAGTATATAGCAGCCCCAGTGGTAGTATGCAGCAGTCCCAGTGGTAGTAGATAGCAGCCCCAGTGGTAGTATACAGCAGCCCCAGTGGTAGTATATAGCAGCCCCAGTGGTAGTATACAGCAGCCCCAGTGGTAGTATACAGCAGCCCCAGTAATAGTTTATAGCAGCCCCAGTGGTAGTATACAGCAGCCCCAGTGGTAGTATATAGCAGCCCCAGTGGTAGTATATAGCAGCCCCAGTGGTAGTATATAGCAGCCCCAGTGGTAGTATACAGCAGCCCCAGTGGTAGTATATAGCAGCCCCAGTGGTAGTATATAGCAGCCCCAGTGGTAGTATACAGCAGCCCCAGTGGTAGTATATAGCAGCCCCAGCAGCCCCAGTGGTAGTATACAGCAGCCCTAGTGGTATACAGCAGGCCCCCAGGGGTACATATAGCAGCCCCCAGGGGGTACCCAGCAGCCCCCTGAGGGTACCCAGCAGCCCCCAGGGGGTCCCCAGCAGCCCCCTGGGGGTACCCAGCAGCCCCCAGGGGGTACCCAGCAGCCCCCTGGGGGTCCCTAGCAGCCCCCTGGGGGTCCCCAGCAGCCTCCAGGGGGTACCCAGCAGCCCCCAAATGCTGGCACTCGCCCCCCCTTGCAAGGGCCCCCCCGCTTCTCTTACCATCCCGGTCTTCTGATCAGCGCTGCTCCTCGGCGCTCCATCCTCGCTGCTCCCGTCCTGCTACATTCGGGATCCCCGGCCGTCGCGCGATGACGTCATATGCCTGCGACGGCCGGAGATCCCGGATGTAGCAGGACGGACGGACGGAGCAGCGAGGAGCACCGAGGAGCGGCGCTGATCAGAAGACCGGGATGGTAATATAACCAGCAGGGGGGGCCCTTACAAGGGGGGGCGACTGCCAGCATTTGGGGGCTATATGCACTGCTTCCCCCTGCCGCTGATTGACAGGGGGAAGCAGTGCATATTTAATGAGCGGCCCCACGTGACGGGGCCGCTCATACAGCAGCCTCCCCCCGCCTCCTCCAGCCTCCACAGCCCCAGGACACAGCCCCCACCTTATATACCGTATATGACGCATGTATAAGCCGAGGGGGAGACTTTTCAGCCCAAATTTTGGGCTGAAAAACTCAGCTTATACACGAGTATATACGGTAGTTATTTTTTTAGAATTCTGAAATATATAGCTATACAATGCAAAAATATTTTTATTCTTGCAATTTTGCTGCAAAAAAAGGATTCGTCCCGATGTTTTAAGTTAGCCTATAGACAATTATGAAACACATGGTAACTAAATGGCAGTTACATTCAATGCTAAATCATGCTTATTTAAATTTAGAATTACATTACAGCTAATGAACTATGAAAAATGGAGACACCTTAGCTAATACATACGAGCTCCCAGTAGCCATGTCAAGGCATGTCCCCTGTACTGGGTCCTAACTTACTTTTAAACCTGTGTTAAATGTCTCAGCCTCTTTCTGGATTAAAAATCTCTCTTGAAATGGGCGAATAGAAGACCTAATAATAGAGACAATAGCACCTTTTAGCTAGGGGGAAAGTCCTACAGACTGCGTGACCCAATATTCTTAACAAGAAAAAGCTATGGCACTCATTCTAGTGTGTACTGGTGCAATGCTGAAACACTACACCTAGTAACAAAAAGTTGAACTCAACACTGAAACATGCTTATTTGAATTTAGAATTGCATTACAGCTAATGAACTATAAAGATTAATTATGGCCAAACCCGTACTGTAAAGTTTGGGGTCTGCACCAAGCACATAATGTTCGGGCACAGATCCTGAACATGGACTTCCCTGGGAAGTCCATGGTACAATTCAGGTTCAGGAGTGGAGAATTATAAAAATAAAGAAAATAGCTATTAAACAGCATTATACTTACCGCGTCCAGCCTCGTCTACTTCATTGCAGAGTGACACAACAGCCAATCACATACACTGTCACAGAGAATAAGCATTTTTAATTGCCTCTTGGAATTATTTAGAAAGTGCCCATACATTCTAGATGCTAGATTGTATGGGTTGCTTTCAGGTTACTCTAGCAGCCAATCACAAATGGCCATTCTCTGTGACCGAGTTTGTAATTGGCTGTTGGGTCCCTCATCCATTCACTGATATCTTAGTGCTGTAAAAATAAATAATAAAAAAAATTTGTATAGTACTCAGCTGTATTTTTATTTCTCAGTGCAGCTAAAGCAGACAGCTATGGGCCCCAGCTCCCTGGCCCTAACTAGGCTAGCAATCAAAATACAGGGAATCTCATTATTTATTTTTAATTATTTAAATAAGTATGTTTAAGAATGTGTGGGTTTTACCTTATTTTTGATCACCAGCCAAGGTAAAACCCAGGCAGCTGGAGGCTGAAATTTCTAGTGTGGTAAGGCCCAAGCATCTAGGCCCCCACTCTTGATAATTGCACCATGCAGTTGCCACTGAAAATAATGCATTCAAGAAGCACCATTTTCAGGCACTTTACCTGGCTTTTCCAGCAGCCTGGTGGGGGTGGCACTCTGGGTAATGAAGGGGTCAATGCTATTTTTGTATTGTCTGCTGGCACTAAGCCTGAAATACATGGTGTCAGGCCAATATTAGATCTGGCCACCATGAATTTCTAGTAAACAGTAAAAAAAAACACAGAGAAAAAACATTTTAATAGAAATAATACACAAGACAACCTTGTTTCCCATCTTTAATTAACAGAACAAACCCTCCCTACGATGTAAAACACAGGTGAACATCTTTAGCTCTGATACATCTACGTGAGCAGACACACGTCTGCTCACAGAGATGAGCAGGCACACATGAACTGCCAGCTGTGTAAAAGGTGTCAGGAGTGAACTCAGATGATGCTATAAAACCCCCGGCAACAGCAGGGGATTTGAATCCGTTTTTACACAGAGATGCCACCGACAGGAAAAATGAGTTTTCGGAACGAAGGTAAAGCGATAATCAGATTTATTGTAACAAAACTCACCCCTGTTTGTACGTGGAAGAAAAATGAATAAAATAAACAGTTAAATTTTTAACCCAACAACTTACAAACAATAAAAGTGTTGTTTAACCTACTGAAAGAACAATCACATATCCCTGGTCCCAGTAAGGCGATGTCTTCTTTTGATCCAATAAAGCCACCCCCCTTCCTTAAATGCGTCCGGACTTAAACATGGTTAGTTCCTAAAGAAAAGCCGTAATATTTGACTGTGCCCCCAGTTCACAATCTTGACACTATCCTCAATCAATAAACCTTCTCGGATCCCAATATGACCGTTTTCAGTTGTACAGATAAGTGAACTAGAGCCCAAATTCACCTAACAAGGAATAACATATTATATAAATAACTGTATTCAATTTTTCTCTTTCTTTTCTTTTACTAAAAAAACCAACAATAAATAAATAAAAATTATACATATATATCCAATCCAGACAGGTGGGTGCCTTGAGATTTTCTCCACGGGCTGTGGCCTTTCCGAACTTCACACTGCACCATTATATTATTATTATTATTATTATTATTATTATTATTATTATTTATATAGCGCCATTATATTCCATGGCACTTTACATGCTAAAAAGGGCAGACTAGGACAAGTAACATAGTAACAATATAAGTAACAATAAATGTTGACAATTCGGTTGTACAGAAACAAGAGGGGAGAAATCCTGTCCACAAGGGCTCACAGTCTACGAGGGGCGGGTGTGGATACAGTGGGAGGGGGAAATTCCAGTCATGAGGCGATGTGGTGGACCGGGTCTTATTGCAGGTGGTAGGCTTGGCGGAACAGGTGGGTCTTCAGGCTTCTTTTGAAGGTTCCCAGGGTAGGAGAATGTCTGATGTGTTGGGGCAGTGAGTTCCAGAGTCTGGGTGAAGCACGGGGGAAATCCTGTATGCGGTTGTGTGAAGAGGAGATGAGGGGGGAGTAGAGGAGAAGCTCTTGGGAGGATCGCAGGTTGCGTGAGGGTAGGTATCGGGAGACCATGTCAGAGATGTATGGAGGGGACAGGTTGTGAATGGCTTTGTATGTCATGGTTAATGTTTTAAACCGAGATCTTTGGGAAGTAGGGAGCCAGTGAAGGTCTTGGCAGAGGGGGGAGACAGGGGAGTAGTGGGGAGACAGATGGATTAGGCGGGAAGCGGAGATCAAGATAGATTGGAGAGGTGCAAGGGAGGTATTGGGGAGGCCGGTGAGCAGGAGGTTGCAGTAATCGAGGCGGGAGATGATGAGAGCGTGAATAAGGGTTTTAGCAGTGTCGTGGTCAAGGATAGTGCGAATCCTATAGATGTTTTTGAGCTGGAGTCGGCAGGAGGTGGCAAGGGCCTGGATGTGGGGCTTGAAGGAGAGGGAAGAGTCAAGGATAACCCCGAGGCACTTGGCATGGGGGACTGGAGAGAGAGAGCAGTCGTTGACGACGATGGATAGGTCAGGTAGTGAGAGGGAGCGTCTTGGGGGGAAGACTATGAACTTGGTTTTGTCCATGTTCAGCTTAAGGAAGCGAGCAGAGAAGAAGGATGAGATGGCGGACAGGCAGTGTGGAATTTTGGATAGAAGGGAGGCGATGTCAGGACCAGACAGGTAGATTTGGGTGTCGTCGGCGTACAGCTGATATTGGAGGCCATGGGACTCAATGAGTTGCCCTAGGCCGAGAGTCCTCATCAATATGAACACAGTACATGCCTCACTGACATTGTCCCTTAAAAAAACTAGTCATTCAGGCTGGTCTATACAACTAGCTGACCCTAAGTAACTCGTTGGACCGGTCAGGGAGAAGATAAAAATTTAGAAGGAGAATCTGAGATACCTCATCCTTGGTTTAAACCATAGGGTGCTTTACCCTCCACGGGTGTCGTATCACACTTCACAAGATGGCCGGCTCCTTCCAATGTTATCCCACTGCTATGCTTTTCCTGCTGTCCTCCGAACTGGGAGAGAGGAATTATTGTCACAGACATCACCAGCCACAGGAACACAATACTGCTGACTTATGAGAGAGGAAACAGGGAATAAAACATGTATTTCTACTCCGATTTTCTTTTTTCTCCATAGACAAAGCAGGAGCTCCCAGTCCAAGCGCGACTCCTCTCTTTTCGTCTCCGTGACAACCAACCACCACAACCAAACTTTATATGCTCTCAGATTGAGTGACAGAGCAGTGATGCAATAAAGGTATTTTCTAAATCCAGCAGTAAAGTTGTATTCTTACTGCATAGTTGATCAATTATTCACATCACAGCATTACTATAATTACCGTATATACTCGCGTATAAGCCGAGTTTTTCAGCCCAAAAATTGGGCTGAAAAGTACCCCCCTCGGCTTATACGCGAGTCAGTGCTGTATACCGATGTATACATCGGTACATACCGATGTATACATTGGTATACAGCAGCCCCCGCATCCCCAGTAATGCAGGGCCCCACCAGCCTGACTCCGGTCACCTGTAAAGCAAACTATACTTATCAGTGTCCCGCTGTCCGCGCCCGCTCGTCGCTGACATCCGCGATCCTCCATCTTCATGCGTCTTCTTCCTGTTTCTGTGCTCGTCGCAGGCAATGACGTCATTCCCTGCGACGAGCACAGGAAACAGGAAGAAGACGCATGAAGATGGAGGATCGCGGATGTCAGCGGCGAGCGGGCGCGGACAGCGGGACACTGATAAGTATAGTTTGCTTTACAGGTGACCGGAGTCAGGCTGGGGTGGCCCTTCATTACTTGGGCTGCCTGTATACTACCTCTGGGGCTGCTATACACTACTACTGGGGCTGTATACACTACCACTGGGGCTGCTATAAACTACCACTGGGGCTGTATATACCTCTGGGGCCCTGTATACTACCACTGGGGCTGTATAAACCACTGGGGCTGTATATACTGCTGGGGCCCTGTATACTACCACTGGGGCTGTATATACTACCACTGGGGCTGTATATACTACTAGGGCTGCGTCTATACTACCACTGGGGCTGTATATACCACTGGGGCTGTATATACTACTGGGGCTGCGTGTATACTACCACTGGGGCTGCTGTATCTACCTCTGGAACTGGTGTATACCACACTGCTGGGGGCTGTATACTTGTGCTAGGGTCCACCCTCGGCTTATACATGAGTCAATAGATTTTCCCAGGTTTTGGGGGCAAAAGTAGGGGGGTCGGCTTATACACGGGTCGGCTTATACACGAGTATATACGGTAGTTAAGTATTGTTTTGTTAACATTTTATAAAATTTAGACCAATAGTGAGTGTTACTGACATCTACTGGCCAAATGTCATCGCTACAGGCATATCTCTATACACCCTCTTAGGGCCCTTTCACATCAGCGTTTTTCGTAATTCGCGTCAGATGCGGTGAAAAAACCGCATCTGCCGCGTTTGCCGCATAACCGTTCCACTTGCGGCGCGGTTGCGGTTTTTTCTATGCAAAGTATAGGCATACTTGCGGCAGGTGCGGCAAGTGCGGTTTTGCACTTGCGGCAGGTGCGGCCGCGAAAAAAACCGCAGTAAGCCGCGTTTTTTTTCGCGGCCGCACCTGCCGCAAGTGCAAAACCGCACTTGCCGCACCTGCCGCAAGTACGCCAATACTTTGCATAGAAAAAACCGCAACCGCGCCGCAAGTGGAACGGTTATGCGGCAAACGCGGCAGATGCGGTTTTTTCACCGCATCTGCCGCGAATTACGAAAAACGCTGATGTGAAAGGGCCCTTACAAAGCCATGAGCAGCATGATGGCATACAGAGCCCAGCCGCAAAGTGTGTGCTTCTCTTGTTCACTTATGCCTCCTGATCTGAACATTGTTGAAAATCTGTGGCTAGACATCAAAGGGGCAGTGCATTTAAGACAACCCAGGAATCTCACAGAACTGGAAGACTTTTCCTAGGAGGAATGGATGAAAATCCCTCAAACAAAAATCAAAAGACTCTTGGCTGGCTACAAAACGTATTTAAAAGATGTGATACATGCAAACAGGGGTGCTAGTGGGTACTGATCATGCAGGACGCTCAAACATTTGCATCAGCCCATTTTCCTTTTTGCAGTTTTTAAATGTTAAAGATGAAAATATATATATTTTGTTGCCTAAAATTTCCTTAACTTTCTACCTTTTAGATATTATTTCATCTTCAACTTGCTTAAGTGTTCACAATAACAGTAATTTTGACCAGGGGTGGCCCACACATTTGCATGCTACTGAATTTATTGCATTATTAAAACTGTATACACTTTATAGTTTTTTTACATCATACAGTGAGCTCAAAATATACTGGGCATTCATAATGAACTATAATATTAGGGAATCACATTAGGAGCACAACTCCAATATGCTTTTATTGCTCCTTTCTTATGTAACCCTGCTGCTGGAATTAACTATAGCAATAAGTATATCTATAATTTGTTGTTCTCAGTACTATACACGGGTCTTTAAATGGGAATTTGGTCACATACATTCTTTGAATTATGTGAACAGTTCCACCTATAAATGCAGACACTGCTGCCATAAAATATTAGACTTTTATGGATAAAAATATCACAGAGGTACTATAGAATAATTCAATAAAACAAATTACAGTATTTTATAACACATCTTATGATTGTTATGGGACATTTCATAATAAAAACTACCGTAATAATATAATATATCACTTTTTTGCATGATATTAATGTTATGTTTTCTATAAGTGATATACCTACTTTAATTTTACCATTACAAACTTAAAAGGGACTTTGTGTCTTACTAAGGCAGGCTTCACATTTGCGTTCGTCACTGCAGCGTATGCAGCGCATACCCATACGCAGTGCCGAACGCAAACACTTTCATGTGAACGCAACGGAAATTGTCCACATGCGTTCACATGAAAATGTGATTGTGAGCCGCCCTGCCACGTAATCAGCGGCGGTGGCCGAGAGGTGGAGATCAGCGGCAGAGATCTCTGCCTCCTGGCCGCCACCACTGATCTCTTCCTCCCTGCCACCGCTGCCGCTGGTTAAAATAGCCGGCGGGAAAGCCAGTGCCGGTTTTCTCACCCCGCTAATTCAAATGATCAGCTGATGCTGATCAATTGAATTAGTGGGGCGGGAAAGCCGGTGGTGAAGTGTTTTCACCGCTGGCTTTCCCGCCGGCTATTTTAAACCAGCGGCGGTGGCGGCAGGGAGGAAGAAAGAAGATGACAAAAGAAGAAGAAAGAAGAAGAAGAAGAAAGAAGAGGAAAGAAGAAGAAGAAAGAAGAGGAAATGATGAAGCCAGGGCTAGGGGGCACTCGGCCACTGGGTCTGCTGAGTAGGGTGTCACGGGTGGATGGGATCCCGGTGCCGTGCCCTGAGAATCATTTGAAAGGGGATGTTGATGATGGGAGAAGGGGCTATTTACAGGGGAACGTGACGCCACCTGTAGTTCCCAGTAATATGGTACCGGCGCTGCCAGCCGGCCGCTGAGGTGATGGTTGGGGCAACAAAGTGTGGTACAGCTCCCCACAGGTGGAGCTTTACCTCAGTGCAGCGATGAAGGAAGATCGTGAGGGAGGGCAGTGATGAAGGATGATGGTGAGGAGGGCAGTGATGAGGTCCTTTCTGGCACAAAGGTGAATTACCGCCGTTAAACAGGCACACAGACACACAGGGATCGTTGTTTCGGTACCTTTTACTGATGGTCACATAACAGGTACAGTCCAGAGTACTAACCAGGTCCCTGGTGCAATTTGGGACTATTACCTTGGAAAGTTATGAGGTCTCCTCTGTCTCTGTGCTCTGCATTGTGGGATGAATCCTGCCTGAGCCTGAACCCTCCACTTCACTGTTATCTTAAACTGACAATGAGGTCCTCCTGCGGGGTCCCTGTTCCTCCTGCGGCCCCTGGTCCTGTGCTTGGTCAGTTTAATGTCCTTTCCACTATCTCCTCAGGACTGAACTCCTCCTGAGTTTACTGGGCTTTCTGCTGCGGCTCTGCAGGCTGGCAGCATCGGACTCCAGTGTCCAGTTGTGCTAAAGGAATATATGTTTGGATTCCTTTTCTTGTTCCCTGCCTCCTCTACTTGCCTCCGGCCCCTTCCCTGGGGTGTGCACAGCAGATCGTTGTCCCTGGTCCTGGACTGATCCCTCACCAGAGACCAACAGCTCTCCTCCTCCCTTCTCCTTTCCTCACACGAACTAACTGAAACTGTCTCCTGGGACTGTCTCCTCCTCTCAGCCTGGATCTTCTTAAAGGGGAACTGACCTAATGCAGCCAGTAGAGCTTCCCCTTCAGGTCTGGAGTGGTAGGTGGTGTGTGCTGAGTAAACCAACGTGTCAGTCCTTCCTTGCACCAGTGTAACCTGTGGCAATCCCCTGCAGGGGTGCCACAGAAAGAAGAAGAAGAAAGAGGAGGAGAGAAGACGAAAAAGAAAGAAGAGAAAAGAAGAAGAGGAAAGAAGAAGAGAACGACAGGAAAAGATTCACCTGCAGATGACCTCGGAGGAGGTAATCTTCCGCTACGTCTGTGCACTTGCCAGCAGATGGCAATGGGCACAGATTGACTTCCATTCATTTCTTGTGCGCGGCTGTCTGTATGCGCATAAAGCAAGCACACAGCCACGCACACAAAATGCAACATGTTGCGTTCGGCATGTGTATAATTTATGCGCAGTTGAACGCAAACGCAGCTGAGCGCAGGTACACACAGGCACTATGCGTTCCTGTGTTAAACATAGGAGCGCATAGTGCCTGTGTCTTGCTGCGCTCAGGGATGCTGCATTCACAGCGCACATCGTGCGCAAATGTGAACCCAGCCTAAATCATGGACATTTCACTCAACTGTTGGTTAATACTCTACAGTGTTGATCATTAAAGTAAAATGGTTAAAGTAACAGCTTTAGTACACAACATGGAGAAGTGTATTGGGACAAAGAAAGAAAAGAGCAACAAGAGCTTTAATGACATCTCCCTCTTTTTCAATAGCTATTAATCTGAAATTGGTTCCCTATTTGAAATATCAATTTCAAATATTAATTGTAAGCCTTTAAACAAGAATTTGTATGTATGGAGAATATCTATCCATTCATGCCAAAGAGCATTTGAGAGATCAGATACTGATTTTGGACAAGAGGGCAAAGCTTACAATATCTGTTCTTTTTCTTCCCAAAGGCGTTTGGTGGTGGTGAGTTTACAGCTGTGTGTGGGCCAGTAAAGTTATTCCACACCAATGTCAGCCAATGTCTTCCCAAACTGTTCCAACAAAGTTGAAACATACAATTGCCCAAAACATTGTGCTATATGTGAAGCATTACTTTTTTCTTTTCTTGTCTCAGAGGCCCAGACTAGTCTCTGAAAAATAACTGCATAATACAGCCCTCCTTCAACCAACTTTTCAAATGGTAATAGACATGCATTTGCTATACCTAGTCTTGCCCATCAGAATTCCAGATACGAAAAGCTAATTTGTCACTCCGCAAAACATGTTTTTACTGTTCCAAAGTCCTTGTGGAGGTGCACTTTACAAACTGCACCCAATGTTTGTCATTGTACTTGTGTCACACTCATCCAACAGGGATGGAAGAGAGGAAAGCCCTAACAGTAGGGAGAGAGGAGATGGGTCAGTTCCTGACATTCACCTGTCCTCCCCCCATCACCGTGACTAATCCTTCACTGTCCATCCATTCACTCTGGATAATGCAAAGGTCAGTGAGCATTCTAGTCTCACTGCTGCAGTAATCAGACACAAAGGAAGTAAGACAGAGAAAGGGACAGACAAAAAGGATATACTCCAACTTAAAAATTGCAGCAAAGCACTAGGGCTGCAAACGTTATGATTCCACCAACTACAAGAGACTTGCTCCCTCCAGGGTGGTCAATATAGAGATGGATTCTATAACCGCCATCATATGATGGAACACATGATTATTAAAGTGGAGAAAAGTGGTCAAAAAAAGCTGCACCTGGGATAGGACATAAGACTTACAAATAACTACCAGCAAGGAAATAGTCCTTATTTGCAGCCACACCAGAAGAAAACGTACACATTTAAAAAACAGAATTTCACAAGGCAATGTGACCCTCATGTAACAGACTGATCAAAGGCCTCCCAAGGACAGGAGACACCCATGACAGTACCTCCTTCTATGAGGGGCCCTAGGAACCTAAGCACCAGATTTGTCCAAATAAGACACATAAAATAACTCACCTACCTACTGGCGATCATTTCCATTGTCAACTGACCTTCAAGGATACCATAAACACAACCTGGAAGCAACGGTAATAGATTAGAATCCTTGACTACCGAGGAATTCCTGTCATGTGCTTAGTTGGCACTGACGTTGCTGGATGCTGCTGTGTATGTTTGTCTTTAAGAGATGCATGATTGATAGTTGTGAAGGTCCTGGGCTGCTGTATTGTTCACCAGAACTGCATTCACTATTAGGTTCAACTGCTGGTTGAGGGGTCAATGTGTGACTCACCTGAACTCCATTCCCCCTAGCCTTTAAGTAGCCTCTCATTCCAGCAGGTGGTGCTGCTGATATAGATATGTGGCTGTGTACAAATGTAACAATGTGTTCATGATTTCACTGCAACCTGAGATCTGCAAACAATCTCTGCACAATTATCTGTGTGTGTAACGGTACCTTTAGGGAAAGCAAACAAAACACACCGAAACCTGCAACTTTAACAGCGTGTCTCACCATCTTACCTTTGCACTCCCACTGGCATGCAGGTACACTGTCTGGATTCCGCACTGCAGTAGTTTCTGCATGGATCCCCTGCAAATCATGGCTGACTTTGATTCAGAGGGAGATATAATCCACCTAACCACCCTGGGGTCAGAAGGTGGGTTAGCAGAACCAGACCCAGAGTGGCATCATGGAAAGGAGACAGAGAGTGAGACCTATGTCAGCTGGAGCTCCACCGCACTTCCCAATTTGGGCATCATCTGTAATGATGGGCGGATCCAGTCATGGGTTCAGATGCATGCTGCTGACCTGAGGAGCGAGTTCCAGCAGTCAGGTGACTTTTACCCCATGGCATACAGGCCTGGAAGCAGCACATGTGTGACTGCAGAGTATCTGGCTGGCTAGATTCCTGCTGCTGCCTGTGTCACAGCCACAGCTACTGGATCCCATTCCCCAAGACCACCAGGACCAGGAACTTTATGGGAAGCCAGAGGAGGAGAAGCAGCCAGAAGTCAATGTTTCCCAGCTGTGTGGATCAACCTCACTACCTCTGGAAGTATTCAATTGGTGCATTGCCATGTGGGGATCTACTTCCTCCTTTCATCTATCCAAGAAGGCATCAACTACACTGCCATTTGTTGAGGAGATTCAGCTTGCAGATGTCATCGCCCGAGACTGGCTGCATGGACCTAAGGCTAATGACTTCCTCGACCAATGCATGAAAGACAAGGTGGTGCTAATCAAACATATGCAGTGTAATGATCTTCACCAAAGACTAGGTACCATCTTTGTTGGGGTTGAGATCACATTCATGAAGGTGTGGCACATGAAGAAGTAGTTTGCGGTTGGCGAATGCCGGGTTGGCACCACTACCCATTTTGAAATGTGGTAGAAAGAGGCCATCAGGTGCGGCAAAAGTCTCTCTTTGTTGGCCAGCCAGATGCACCCAAAACCCACAGGGCTCTCCTCTGCTCACTGCAGACTGACTCTTGGGATTGACTAACTCCTCCCCCAGGCCTGGATGTTTTAAAGGGGAACTGGCTTAAGGCAGCCAGTAGAGCTCCCCCTTCAGGTCTGGGGTGGAAGGTGTGGTGTGCTGTGCGAACCAAGGTGTAATTCCCTCCTTGCACCGGTGGATCCTGTGGCAATCCCCCGCAGGGGTGCCAAACAACAACAAGCGAAATCCCACACATATTGTTGGGATAAGACCCTATTGCACTTTCTCTCCTTCCCTATAGCTTGAAGTTACTTACTAGGGCAGTTATGCTACAGGACTTTGTGTTTCGTGCCTATTAGAAAACTGCACTTTGTAACCCCTACTACTAATTAGTACCTTTCTCTCTATGTATAATATACACAGATAGATGCCAATCAGTGGGGGTAAGTGGAGTTATACAGCGCTCAGAATTGTTAGCACTGCTAGATCTACATCAGAGAAAACAGTTATTGTAGCATAAATGACTGCATGCAAACCAGCATGTTACATATCACTGGAATCAGTGTCTCTGTCTCTAAATTATGCTGCTTTCATATTATATACTGTAGCAAAAACCTGGTGACCGAATCCCTTTAACATAGGAGTCATCTGAGCATCCAAAAGCAATTACTAAAGCATAGAGATTTTTGATTAATAGTTCAATTTCTGGGGCAGCAAAAATATACAGTTAAAAAAAAAGAGTGGTCATCAATAAAATCTTATGTACACGTGAGATATTGTTACAAATGGTTGTTAAAATCCCTAATTGACAGTAACAACTCCGAGGATTGATCGTAATCCGAAATACAAGTGAACAGAAAAATCCCTATTGTGCTTTATAATTTTATGGTGACTAAAATGCATTTACACATGCAAAAGAAAATCCCAGTTGTATTTTACAGTCTTCTATTTACTTGAATGGATTGCACCTCGTGAATGCATGAAATCAATGCCAGCTCAATCTGCACTATATATCACATCCCTAAACCTGCAGGGGCTGTTTGCTTTAAGATCTCGTTCTCTAATTATATATCTCGCAGTAGCATTACCTTTTCAGATGTGCATTATGTCGCTGGCTAATAACAAAATAACCAGAGGTGAATCTTAAGGCTTGGAAATTAGTTACTCCATCACCAGCCGGAGAAATCTTACCTCTTTGCAATCAATAAAGCAATGTTCATCAGGCGTGTCACTCATTCAGCCTTTGAAGTAAAAAGCAGAATAATGAGAAAGGACAGAAACTTTGCTAAATGAATAAGGCTCTATACAGAATTTATGAACATACAGATCAAGGTTTTCATAAATATGGACTAAAAATAATCTTTATAATGAAAAGTATGGACACATTAGATGATATTGATATGATACAAGTGTTTTACTAGAACTGAGAAGGTCAAAATGTGACTGATGCATACTTGTATTTATGGCAATTACCTAATTGTCATGAACTAGTAAGGAACTTGCAGCTCACTGGCGCCCCCTTATCCTGCTGGCCATCAGGGTATTGATGGAGGATAAGAAAAGGAGCGCAACTGCTCTGATTTATGTCGACTACTGCGGCATTTGATGTGACGGAATGTATAAGTACCACGGTCCAGTCACCATCAAGTCCACAATGCCACATAAATATGTAAATTATGCTGCCACCATGAATCACACAGACAGATTAGACACCCGTTTCGTAACATGAATTTGCACGTGGTATGTGAAGAAACGTTATAAAGAATGAAGATCAAAGCTAGCAATTTTTATAATCTTACTCCAAAAGAATTGACTGTATTTACAAAAGAGACAATTTACAACATGTATAAAACAGTTATGAAAATAAAACGGGATAAAAATAAGAAAAACAACTAAACATTTGTCACTTGGTGACATTCACAAGCTTAGGGAAGGAAGGCTCTCCTGAGAAGGAGTATGATTCAGCCTCACAGCTACAGGTCTTGCTGTGTCCTTCCAAATTTCTGAATGTCGTTCCCTTTTCAGGTACTTGCTCTTATCTTATTGTGAATACCACCCATCTGACCTCACAGAAATGGGTCATCAGTCGGGAAGTATAACTGATTATGAAAATAATCAATGTCAAGTTTTGTCCATATCTTTGTTCCTGGTGATCATAGGCCAAAGACATTAGCATCATCTTTTACCTTTTGATTTTATGTGTTTTTTTAGACCAAACATGATATGTCTGTGACTTGCGGATGGGCAGGAATTCATTTCTCAGGTTTCTGATTGTTTCTCAGGAACCCAAAATGGTTCTCTGTGATCCCCAAGAGATCTGCACCCCAAAAAGCTAGTTTATGTAAATATGGCACTAATGTATTATTATTAAATAGGACCTTAAAGGTTTGTGACTGGAAGACAATGTGTGCTGGGTTTTTTGGAGGGAGAACCCATTGTCTGCTGAGTTTTATGACCCCTGCCAAGTTGTAAATAGCTTCAGCTAATAAAAATACTTGACAGGGTGGAGTGAGAGCGAAGGCGGACAAAGACAGTGGCAGGGTCCTGCAGAAACATGAAGAAGGGGGTAAAGCTTGTTAACTGGTTTGTGCTGCTAAAACAATGGAAGATATTTAATATTTTCCTGACACTAATGTATATTTTTGTTATCTAAACAGTAAATTTTAGGAGTTACAAGTAATGTCATTATATAACAAAATTTAAAACATTAATATATACCATATTTTTCGAACTGCAAGATGCACCTGACTATAAGACATGCCCTGGTTTGAACAACAGTAAAAAATAAAAAATGTATCAACCCTTTTGCGACATATGGCATGTCCCAGGGATCTAAAACTGCAGGCCTCACGGGCCGCCAACAGTGCAGGCTTTAAGGCCTGGAGTTTGAGATCTCTGATGTATCCAGTACATCATGATTGTCAAGGTGTTCCCAACTGATACGTCATGGCTTTGATGTGGCACCATGACTAAACTGACAATGATCGCATTCAGGTGCCTGCTGTTTCTGACAGCAGGGCTCCTACGATTGTCGACATGGGGGCTTGCACCAACCCCTGCAACTAAGAGCATTGTGACTGGATGTTCATTTCTGATCAGTCAATGATAGAAGTTTCAATGTTTCAGGCAACGAAAAACTTTTAGTTTTGTAGAAAACGATCCAGTTTCATTGTGTGCGAATTATTCTTGAAACGGTAGATCTTCCAATACCAACGGTGGAAGTGATTTCTCTTACAGTCAGACTTGTATGTTCATTAAGAGTAATAATTCTAGACCTCTTCCGTGGAGTAACATCCATTTTTACAGGCACGAATCACACTGAGAGAAAAAGTACACTAAACCACTCCTCACAGAAACAAGCTCTCAACTGAAGCTGAGGGGGCAGCTAGCTGTTATTTTCTGACTAAAACCAGTCAAACCACATTTTGTTACTCAAGGTTGTACACCCACACCTGTTCAAAGCAGTTAAAACTGGTTTGAATAACTGACTGGTAACCCCAACTTACGATTTTACTTAAAAAATGCTTTGTCCCAATTAATTTGCACAGCACTGTAACTGTATGCCACTTATTTAATAGAAATTGTATAAGATCTTAAATGGCGGTCATCATATCCTGATTATTTCCTTAACACTCTGTTTTGT
Organism: Allobates femoralis; assembly: GCA_033576535.1. Taxonomy (NCBI): domain Eukaryota; kingdom Metazoa; phylum Chordata; class Amphibia; order Anura; family Aromobatidae; genus Allobates; species Allobates femoralis. The sequence goes on along the minus strand of JARQOC010000001.1, from coordinate 226,501,860 downwards.
ATATATCAGTTTCTCATCAAATGTCCATTTCACTGTCACTAATTCTTTGTTCTGTCATTTGTTTTTCCATATATGAAACCAGTCTCCAAAAGCCCCTGATGAAAAACCAATAGGATAGCAAAGTTGGGCAGGAGCCTCACAGTTGGATTATCATTTTTTTTGTCACCAATAAAAGGACACATTGTGAATTGTGAACTCACTTAAAGTTTTCATTTTGAGTGTCTAGACATTGAATTACCTTTATTGTTCTGGCCACCTGCTAGGCGGTTGAGCAAAGTCTATTCAATTTAAAGGGATCCTGTCACCTCCAGAACGCCTTCTAAGCTACCAAAACATGTCTCTGCAGCATCCCATCACTGATCTCACACTTCTTTTGTCTCCTAAAAGCATCCTGTGTAAGTGCACAAAAACGTGATTAGTGATTATAATTAGCAGGGGCTATATTCTTTAATCACCAGGATGGGCTGTTTTCCAGGCTCCAGGATCCACCCTCTGTCTGTGTGCTCTTGTGCAGGCTTTACCCTCCCCCTCTCTATCACTCACAAAATGCAAATCATTAGTCCTACCTTCAGCTCCACATCACAGCAGCCCAGACAGAGAGATGGTGGATCATTCGGGGCGTGAAAATGAGCACCTAGGGAGGGCTTAGAGTCTCACAGGGGACGCCCTGTGAGACTTATTCAGGGACAAGAAGTCTCAGATTTGTAAGTGTATATTATTGATTATTCCAATGTTACAGAGCGCTTTTTTTTTTTTTATAGAAAAGGAGCACTAATACTGATATATTAGGGTGCAGGGACAGGTATTAATAGGGTTGGGGGTGATTTGGAGGGGTCAGGTTCCCTTTAAGTAATTTAAGGAAGGATAATTTGACCAAGATGGACAAGGAGAACATAAGTGACCATGCCAGTGTCCTTCCTGACACGTTAGTTCCCTTTAACTAATGGGTGTCCAAGCTACACACCTGGCCTGATCTCTTCTTGTACGCCTTGGAAGTGCTGGTCTGCCATGCTGCAAACGTGTTGTCTGAGAGTGTTTTTAGTTCTGCGGGGGTAATCATTGCAGATAGGCGCACATGTGTCTCAATGGAAAATGCAGAAAAGCTTACTTATAAAATTCAACAAGAGCTGGATGTAACCAGACTTTGTAAACCCTGCTGATGACAGCAATCCAACTTACATTCACCCAAAATGTTCATTTTTGCAAGTTATCCTAATATTTATCCCTTTCCATCCAAACACATTCTGTTCTTAAATTAAATTCCTACTCCTCCTGCATCTGCAACATTTACTTACCGTATATACTCGTGTATAAGCCGACCCGTGTATAAGCCGACCCCCCTACTTTTGCCCCCAAAACTTGGGAAAATCTATTGACTCGTGTATAAGCCGAGGGTGGACCCCAGCACAGGTATACAGCCCCCAGCAGTGTGGTATACAGCATCCTCCCCAGTGGTATATATAGGCCCCAGTAGTTACAGCAGCAGCCCCAGTGGTATATACAGCAGCAGCCCCAGTGGTAGTATACAGCAGCCCCAGAGGTATATACAGCAGCCCCAGTGGTAGTATACAGCAGCAGCCCCAGTGGTAGTATACACGCAGCCCCAGTAGTATATACAGCCCCAGTGGTAGTATACACGCAGCCCCAGTAGTATATATAGCCCCAGTGGTATATACAGCCCCAGTGGTAATATACACGCAGCCCCAGAGGTATATACAGCAGCCCCAGAGGTATATACAGCCCCATTGGTAGTATACAGCAGCCCCAGTGGTATATACAGCCCCAGTGGTAGTATACACACAGCCCCAGTGGTATATACAGCCCCAGTGGTAGTATACACACAGCCCCAGTAGTATATACAGCCCCAGTGGTATATACAGCCCCAGTGGTAGTATACAGCATCCCCAGTGGTATATACAGCCCCAGTGGTAGTATACACGCAGCCCCAGTAGTATATACAGCCCAGTAGTATATACAGCCCCAGTGGTATATACAGCCCCAGTGGTAGTATACAGCAGCCCCAGTAGTATATACAGCCCCAGTGGTAGTATACAGCAGCCCCAGTGGTATATTCAGCCCCAGTGGTAGTATACAGCAGCCCCAGTGGTATATACAGCCCCAGTGGTAGTATACAGCAGCCCCAGTGGTATATACAGCCCCAGTGGTAGTATACATACAGCCCCAGTAGTATATACAGCCCCAGTAGTATATACAGCCCCAGTGGTAGTATCCAGCAGCCCCAGTAGTATATACAGCCCCAGTGGTAGTATACATACAGCCCCAGTATTATATACAGCCCCAGAGGTATATACAGCCCCAGTGGTAGTATACAGCAGCCCCAGTAGTATATACAGCCCCAGTGGTAGTATACAGGGCCCCAGCAGGGCCCCCTTCATAGTTTGGCGCCCCCACCTCACTTGTTGGCCCCCCCCGCATGCAGCGCTGCGCATATACATTACCTGTCTAGCAGCTGTCACCCTCCGGTGGCGGATCGCGGCTCCTGGGCTCCGGGCTCCATCTTCCTCTCTGTCTTCCTGCTTTGTGGCCGCCGGGCTCATCGCGATGACGTCATCGCGACGCCGGCCGGTCACGTGACAAGCAGGAAGACAGAGAGGAAGATGGAAGCCGGAGCTGGGAGCCGCGATCCGCCACCGGAGGGTGACAGCTGCTAGACAGGTAATGTATATGCGCAGCGCTGCATGCGGGGGGGCCAGCAAGTGAGGTGGGGGCGCCAAACTTTGAGGGGGACCGTATTGACTCGCGTATAAGCCGAGGGGGGGACTTTTCAGCCCAATTTTTGGGCTGAAAAACTCGGCTTATACGCGAGTATATACGGTAATTGTCAACACCATACTACTGATATCAAGAAATATAATGTATGTTTTTCATCTGAAGCCCTTGTCACTGTCTCCTCCTGTTGTATGACACAGACCCAAGCCTAATTTTCTGAAGTCCTACGCACATTCTTCACTAGCCCGACTACTACACTAGTCCTACTGCTATCAATGTGAAAATGTTTTAATTGGAGACCCTTGTCATGGTCTCTTCCTGCATTTATGACATCCCCCGGGTAATTTTTGGAAATCTTTGTACATTCTGCAATGGTCCGACTGCTGAAGTAGTCCTACTGTTTACCAGTGCTAAAAAAATATTTAGCTATGAGTCTCTTTCAGCATGTATCAGAGAGCCTGATTATGATTTTTGGGTGCGTACTTGAACATTGTGGAAATGCACCATTGGCGTGATACAGACAAAGAACCACGTTTAAGTGTAACAGTACCCAAATAAAAAATTGAAGGAAAAAAGTGTTCTCATGCAAAAATAGAATTTTATAAAAATATAAATCAGCACAAAAAACACAGGATCCAACACATTGTACAATCAAGTTACATAGGATGGACAAGACAGATAAAGAGAGACAAAGACACAGGAGGTGCGAGGATATACCAAAATACAACAATGGGTAAAGTTATACACATGGCAATGTCACAAACATATATACAGTAGGGATACAATAATTAACAACTGTTCACAAGTCAGTTTCCAATCATCATAAAATAAAAACATTGTGTCCCCCTTGTATATCCACAAGAACAAAAATATTTCCAATCATGCATAGTGACAATAGCCATATAGATTTCATAGTTGCATATCTGTATGTTGTATGGTGGTACCTACAGTGTCAGGGAGGAGCCCCGACACGTGTTTCCCTTCTTCGTCAGGGGCTGTGGTAGTTGTGTGAGAGACTGGAGCCCGGTTTTATAAGGACCTCATTAGTCCTTTGGCCAATGGCAGCTCATGTACTTGATAACCGCGGTTCAGCGATGACTGAAGAGTGGCCACGGACGGTGTCCCGGAAGGTGGAAATCCTCTATGGACGTCATGTGATCTGGGATGCCACCCCCTCAAGGCCACGTCACCTTCACGTGACCACGGCATTTTGCGCAAGTGCACTGGCCATTAAAGAACTATATGAGAGTGCGGACGTGTTTGTGAGTAGCCGAACAGAAGGAAATTAATCCTTCATGGCTTATAGCGGCAGATGACAGCACCAGTCCCAAGCTTTCAATTGCCGGACATAAGAAGACACAATGTATAAGGCACCCTAAAAAAAAATAAAAATAAAATTAAATATGGGGAGGTACTGCAAAATAAAGAATAGAATAGGCCACTAAATTAAATGTCTGTATTCTCCACATACTTCTTCAGGTCTCAGTGTTACAATTAAGAATTACATAACTAATAATAATGAAATATTCTCTCTCATATATATATACTGCTCATTTGAAAATTTTATCCACGCATCCCTTTAAAATGGGAAATTCTACATAACACCTCTGTTAACATTCTTCAAATACTGTTGATATAAGCAGCACTCCAGTATGTGGTTGGAACAAGGGATGAGCGAGTACCTCACTATTCAGACTCGCTATACTCGAAACAAGTAGATCCCGGCACTTGGTACTCATTGCGAGTATAGCGAGTCCAAATACTTTCGCAGTTTGTCTATAGATACACTGCGAAAGTACCCTAAAAGTGAATAAAAGTTGTTAAAAATAATAAAATTACATACTCATCTGTCCGACGCCTGCACCCGGACTGTCCCAGAATACCTGCGATCACCAGACAAGGACCTGTGACTTCCAGCACAACCACATGATCGCTAGCGGCCACCTGACTGTCCAGATTGCAAGGTCCTATGTGTACTGCCAGAAAAGTCATGTTTTCTGACACCTGCTGGCCCTCTGAAAATTTGAAGTGAGGGCCGCATGATAACTGGATGGATATGGTGAAGGAGGACGGCACAGTCCAAAATACCACGGGGCATGTTGTAGCCAGCATTGTAAAGTGCTTATGAATATGTATTCTACTATCTCAATAGTAATGAGGATGGGAGCTCCCAAATGTATAAGTGAGTGTAGTCCCTCCCAAATGTATGATAGAGGGCAACCTTGGCCCTTCACAAAACTCAGCTTTCATTACACCTGCTGGCCATCTCCAAATTTGAAGTTAGGGCTGCAGAATGAAATAGTGGTGCAGAAGGAGCGCAAAGCCCAGTAAACAAAGGGACATGTTTTATCTGGCATTGTAAAGTCCTATGGAATACGTATTGCACTCAATAACGATGATGAAGGGACCTCCCAAAAGTATGGCTGAGAGCAGTCCCTCTCAAATGTATGATAAAAGGCCACTTAAGACCCCTCACAAAACTCAGGTTTCATGACACCTGCTGTCACTCTCAAAAGTTGAATTGAGGGGGATCATGTTGCTCTATTCTGGTCCCATGGCAAAGGTTAGGGTGAATGGCTTCCTCTCTTTATCCTTTCCTATTCGGAATGGCACTAGACAGGGCTGCCTATTATCCCCACTGTTATATGTCATCATAATGGAACACCTTGCCTGTGTGATCAGGAGGAATGACAACATCCATGGGATTCGAATTGAGCAGACTCATCATAAGACTGCTCTATACGTGGATGACCTTCTTTTATATGTCTCACAGCCCCGAATTTCTCTGCCTAAATATTGGAGGAGCTTGACAAATTTGGTGCCTATAGCAACTTCAAAATGAACAGTTCGAAATCTGAGGCCTTAGACATTTCTCTCTCTCACGGGGAATGTACTCATCTCAAAGCTAATTTTCTGTTTAAGTGGAGGAGTGTGGTGATTAAATATCTTGGGTTCTACATCCCAGATGATTTGAGAAACCTAGTCTCCCTTAATTACCATCCGTTGGAGGCTCAGGTTGCTAAGGACCCTTTAAATTACAAAAGGTTTCGCCTTTCATGGTTTGTCAGAATGAACTCCGTGAATATGGATATATTGCCTCGCTTTCTTAACTTATTCCAGACTATCCTGTTGTCCCGCTTGTTGAGCTTTTTTCGCAGGCTACAATCTGCTCTAACTCGTTTTGTTTCGGGCAACCTTAAGCCACGAATGAAACACAGTGTTCTTTTTACTCCTAAACCAATGGAGGATGCAGGCCTTCCGGATCTCAGGGTCTATTTCCAGGCCTCAGTAGTCACTCTTCTTTTCGACTGGCAGTATAGAGATAGGGCCAAGCAGTGGGTATCATTGGAGCAGAGCAACCAGCATATTCAGCTTAAACAGCTCCCTTGAATCTCCCCAGGGGAAGTCACATGTCTAGGCTCTTTCATGGAGTTGACATTGGACTCTTTGATGACTTGGGGGAATTTATTGAGCAATGGCCTGGAGGGAAAGGAGTTTGTGGAGCCCCACTGGGTGCTCGGTGCCGGACCGGTGTACTGCTGGAGGATGTCACGGCGGTCCTGGTCCGGACCGTGTCCCGGGCCCGCACAATAAAATGGGGGTTTATTTACAGGGGATTTGTCACTCGTGACACCACCCACTACTATATGCGGCCAGTAATGGGGCCGCCGCTGCTGCAGAACCTCCGGGGATGATGGGATAGCAGCTTGGATAGAATAGTTCCTGTGGGCAGAACTGGGTTCCCCGGGGCAGTGGTAGTAGTAGTTAAAGTCTGTGAGGATAGTTATTGATGCTGCAGAAGAGTAGGGGTAGCAGTAGAGATGATGAGAGTAGAGGTAATCGCAGTATATGAGGGCAAGTGGGGCTTCAGTATAAGGATCACACACACTCACGGTTTCTGTTGTTTTCCAAGTCTTTACTTGCAGATGGTATATCACAATATTGTCCACGGAGTCTGTACCAGGTTGCTCCCACCCTGACCTGGTCCTTGGCTTCCTACTTAAGCGCTGTGTGTGGCCCTGCTGCTGCTTGTAGCTGTACTGCTGGCCCTGTCTCTGCTCACGGGTACCAATATGCTGGGCAACTTGAGTTCTCTGTGTCACTGACTCCTCCGTGTTGCTTTGCTATGGTGCTGTGAAGATGGTGGACCTTCACTATGCCGGTGTTTACTGTACCGTCTGTCTCAGGCACAGCCTCGGATCCGGTATCCGTCTTAAGCTCCTCTCCGGGGTTAAGTTTGGGGTAACTCTTTATCCCGGGGATGTTCCTCTGTTACTCTGTCTCCTTTCCTCAGACCTCTCAGGACCACCACTTCTACTTGACTCTGCTCCTGCTCCAGACTAGACTCAACTAACTGTCACTTCTGCTCTGTGGTAAACAACTTAGCTCCTCCCACTAGTGCAGGTGCCACCTAAGCTCCTCCCACTTTCTAGTGTAGGTGTTGTGTGGGGATTAAACCTGTGTTGATGTTTCTGTGGCACATTAACCCTTGGGGTGCCACAAGTTGAGTCCTCTAGCCCCCCATTTTTCTAACCCGGACTTCCCTCGTAGACTGGGTAGACGGTCTTTCCTCTGTTGGCAATTTGGGGAACACGTCCGGCTGAGACAGGTTTTGGTGAATGGGGATCCCCACTATTTATTGAATTACAGACCAGATCCCTGTCCGTGATGTTGCGCTGGTTTGAATATATGCAGCTTCGTTCCTTTTGCTTTGTTGGAGAAATGGGTCTTCTAAATTGCTCTGATCTTGCCCCTCTGGAGGAACTGTTTACACTCAGCTCTCCCCCTGAACATGCGATCTCTGTGTTGTACAAATTGCTTATGAGTAGAGGCTGACATGGTTGATTGGGCTTTCAAGAGTCTTGGGGAAGGGACTTGGGAAAGACCATCTCTGAGGCGGATTGGAGGAAGAGCTTCGTTCTTACCCATAAGAAGGGATCTTCTTGCGCAGCTCAAGAAACCAGCTATAAAATCTTGGCCAGGTGGAATATGACTCTTCATAGACTTCATAAGATATTCCCCGGGACTAAGGAGATGTGCTGGCATTGCGGTTCTGAGATTAGTACAGAGATCCACATTTGGTGGAGTTTTAAAAACATTGCAGGGTTCTGAAACGGATATTTGAGAACTATAATAACATTACTGGCCGGAATGTAGCGGGTACTCGGAAGATTGCATTGCTGTCTTTTATCCCTGGTTCCCTCAAAACCTGTAAAAGGGACATCCTAAGATTCTGCCTGTTGGCCACTAGGTGGTTATTCCAAGGCACTGGAAGTTAGCTGACGTTCCCACCATGTCGGAATGGTATGCTGAGATGGTGGAACTGTACAGGATGGAAGAACTGCACGCGGATGCATTCGGCCTTACCACAAGTTCACCATGATCTGCAATGAGTAGATATTTTTCAGAGATTCACTGAGGCTCTTGGACCTGTTTACCTGACTTGCTTACCACGGTCCTTTGACCTTATGGTTATTCAGAGGTCTATATCTATATAGTCAGGATGAGAGTGGTTGGTGTGGGGTTTCTTCTCTTCTTTTCTTTCCACTTGATTCTTGTTTCTTTAGCTGGCTCTACTTCTCTTTCTCTTGATGCTCCACTCCTCTGTTCCTTCCCCCTATCTATCTAGCTTTTACTTACCCCTCTTTCTCTGCCTCTATGCTATTCTTTTTCCTTCTTTAAGTATTCTATACACAATACGTAGATACTCTATGTTATTTGTCTGTGCATGCTAATTTTTCTGCAGACTTGATTGCATTATGATGTTCCTTTTTGCAATGGACTTGACAATCACTTATAACTTGTTGATGTTTTGTTTTCTCAACTTAAGTTTCTTTAATAAAAAGATTGAACATAAAAGTTGAATTGAGGTCTCATAATGGCATGGATGTGGCGGTAGAGATGGAGTAGGAGGGCAAAGCACAACATACCAATGGGCACATTGTAGCTGGCAGAGTATAGTGCTATGGAATATCTAAATAAAAATTATGTATGAAGTAGAAACCTACCAAATGTAAAAGGAAAAAAATATTGCCTTATATACAATTGATTATGCAGGAAAAATGTTTAACATGTTCCCCTGTAAATTCCAATTTAGGTTAGGTTTGGTAGGTGTTCTTGTGAATTTGTAAAAGTGGTATAATGCTCTGACAATATTATTCCCAGAAACCATATGTGAGTCAGAAATGCATGCAGTCATATTCTCCAGGCTCTTTCCATTCAGTTTTATTACTTTCCCTTTCATTTCAGCCTTTTTCTCAGGCCCCTAGGCCCCTTAGTTAGGTCCAGCAGAAAATACCCTGAAACGCGTTGACTAATAAATCAATATTATATTCAACCTTTGATGTCTCATGGAATATGGCAGCACAATTTTTAACCCTTCTTCCTCCCTACTTTAATTTTCTGAGATAATGACCTTTGTGTTTTCTTTGGCTGTAAGCCATAATCACAACAGTTACAGAAATAAACACTTGAAATAAATCACTCTGTAATGACTATATATTATATGTGTTTCACTTTTTATATTGAATTACTGAAAAAATTAACTTTTTGATGATATTGTAATTCATTGAGAAGCCCCTGTACGTTGCAGCTTGTATATTATCAAGATTTTTGGAAGCATGTCATAGTATTTTCTTGAATTTGTTACATACGCCCTAAGAAATTTTGTAAAATATCAGTCTTTATCCAGTATAGTCAATCAGGAGTTTGTATAGCCTAAAGTAAAATCCATGATGCAGCTCATCCAGTACTGTATCTTAAAATGTCATGGCGTATACAGTACCAGAGCTGCAGTCCTGTGTGAAGCAACATTCAAAAGCAAGTGCTGGATTTGTAGGTATCACTACTTATGACGAAAGACTTTGACCTTGATTTATCAAAGCAATTAATCAAGAATTCTGTCATAAATTGCTTTGAAGAACTTGTAATTTTTTTGTGCTGTGCTGAGTTACACAAATATGTAACAACGTTTGGTGTTTTGACACTAGTTTCTTCCAGCTCTGCCAAAATGAGCAGTTCTTAGGAAGGACAGGAGGCAGTGGGGGCATAATGACACGTCTTCTCTAATTTATGACAAGCGATGGCACTCCCCATATGAGAAATATTACTCTGCCAAGTGGTATATGCTCCTGATTCATCTAAAGATGTTTGAATCATGAATGTCTGCCTTCAACACACCCCTCATCAGGACCAGCGTTGTTCACACCAGTTTTGTGGAATTGGGGTCCCTGTGTTTACTATATCTAAAAAAAGGGCTCCTTAATAAGTGAAGTCCTTTAAGGAGTTGTTCAGTCTAAATCCATAAGCCTAAAGTCACTTTACTTGACTACAGACATGAATCCTCACATCACACGAATTGGTTTTAAGAGCTAGGAATGGCTGTCACATGGCCACGATTATGAGATATGCATACTTCCTGCCATACTCTGAATAGACGGGTGTGGCCTCACTCAATGTACTTGCATTAAGGGAGCCTACACATCATCTAGCTGAACTCTATCACATACTTGCGTCCACGTGACCATCGTTCTGACACCGGAGAATCCTCAAATCACACACTGCAGAATTATGGATTTCAATTGGACAACCCCTTTAATAACTGGGGAGAAATAAATATCTCGTTAAAGTCTATGAAATATTCACAATTCTATATTAGCATGACTACTGTACATTAACTTTGACTAAACTTTTGTAAATGATGATGAATATAAGAGCTTTATCATGCTAGAAAAGAACATTTGAATTATGCTTCATGGAAGACTCTATGAGCACATATTTCATTGTGAATGAAACTTTAAGTGTAATATATTTTCTGTCAGTGCATAACTGAAAAAAATGTCTGTCTTTCTGCACCCATTAATTCCAAATAGACATTGTTCATTTTATTAATAGCAACTGTTACAAAGTGTAACATTACTTCAAAGAACAAAACAACCTATTTCGGTAAATGATAAGTTAGTTTCAAAGTAGTCCACACTTGGCGATTAGATATTAAATTGATTAATAGCTGCAATGATGGAACATTTCTGCAGGCAAGAAAGCTAAAAACGTCATAAAAAGCTATGAAAGCTTAAGACTGTTGTCTATAATGGGGAGTTGGAAGGCCCAAATTAAGTTAATAGTAGGAAGTAATGTGTATATAGGATAGAAAATGCCTTTGGGTATGTACACATTTGTTCTTTGTCAAAGATAATGGAATGAAACAACTTGACTGAATTTATTGCCAACAGTAGTGTGTATTTTTTGTGGTTCTTTCCTGCAGTTTAGAAAAGTAATAAAATTGAAATGTAAAAAACAGATAAAGTAACCATCTAAACACAAACACAATGAAAAGATACTGAGATCTGAAGGATTGTCAAACTACAAATAAATATTGTCACGGGGTGGTATAGCAGATAAGGAATCAGGAAGCAGGATGGTAAAATGGGCTAGGGGCATTCAGGGGAGCTAGTCTGACTCTCAGACTGAGGGTACCTGGCTCAGCCTGCTCCCAGAAGTACCTCAGATGGCGAGGAGGTCTGGGTTGCCACCCTAGTGATATTATCCTGATAAGCCCTAGGCTAAGAGCCCATACCTCCACCCATAGACCAGGAAAAACAGCAACTCCTAATGAAGGGAGGTAGCCATCTGCCAAGGGGGTTCCCCTTTCCCGCCCTCCAACCGGTCCTGGTCTGCACCAGCACTTTTGGAAATATGTAAACCTTTTACTGTGTATCATATGTTTGTGCCAGGTACTAGCACTTAATATGTACTTGTAAACTCTGCTGTTTGTAAATTGGGGATATGTACAATATTAGCACTACTCATTGTAACTGCTTACCTTTGTAAAAACAACAGCTTGGGTTATATTATGTTGAATATAACTGAGTGTCTATGTTTACAACTTGCAGTATCAGAATCTGTACCTACCTGCTTTATCCAAGGTGTCACCAAGGTGCACCAGTCTCGTTATAATAAAAAATTATCTTTTATCAGCACTTTAACTCCATTGTTTTCTCTGGTTTTTCATACAATTCGTAATGTGGAGGTACTCGGGTCTATAGGGGAGTATTCACTTCCCTGACCTTATTATTGTTAAACTACATGGAGTTTCTTAATTCCAAATGAAGGGAACAGCAGCAGCACAGCATGCATGTCTTCACTGCACGAGGTCCTAGGAGAGATTGAACTCTATCTGTGACACCTGGTGGAGGGAAGTGCAACTACTTAAAGGCTGATGGAGTGGAGATCTGAATGCACTGACACACACCCCTAACTCCTCCTGCAGAGCCGCACACTACAGCAGCTTTCTGAGATTAACACTTAATGTGCTAAATGAAATTAACTCAGATTTAAATCACAGCAGCTACTCACATGACTGCAAGGCTGTCAACATGTGATAAATATCATAATACGTGTAACAAAATCATACTGCAGGCATTGATATTTAGAAATGTTATGGAAATGAAACAGTGAACTGGATGTTAATGATATGACTGACTTCATTTAGAATAGGATTGTGAAAAGTAAGAGCTGTAACTGAATTGATTGTGGTGACTAATTCCTTCACTTATGTGTTTTTAAAAGAATTGATAAATCCTTCTTGATTTGTTGATTCAAACTGGTATGTACTTCCTCTATTCTATATTAATGTATTAAATAATTTCATGTACTGGACCTAAAAAAAAACAAGGGACGCCTAATCCAATGATTGCATACAAAGATGGCTGTAGCTATTAGTAGAGGTCACATGACTAGTCAGAACATGGGCATGAAGAACAAAAGAATTTTTCAGCATCTCAAGAAGAGGGTAAAAATATTTTACTGCCTTTTCTAAAAATGGCTCAGTCAACGGCCATCAAGCTGCTCTAAAAATGATCCCAGTCAGTATAGTTTGTGTGGCTGGATGGCGCCTGTACTACCTAGATCTTCTGGTTCGACATCACCCCACTTACCAGTGTCTCTAGTAGAATTAATATGTTGGCACCTGTTGACAAGAGAACACATTGCAGGATCAGATCTGGTTTGACATAAAGGGTAAAACATTAGTGATATAGTCCATCAAAAATTAGGTCACCTTGCTGAATTTGGATGGCTATATGATTTTTGATTAAAAAATGTTAATTAAATACTTAAGTACCTGTATTCATGGAGTTCATGCATTTATTAGCTTTACCAAACAAGATTTTATTTACTTGCTATGCGTGGTTTCCTTTTCACTTTGCTAATTCAGATGATGCCTGGCTTTGTGAGGTCGCACATTAGTGTACACTGTGTTCCAAATTATTATGCAAATTGGTTTTAAGTGGCATAGGGTTTTATTTTTATTTTTTTTCAATGAAACCCATTAATGGTATTGTGTCTCAGGGTTCTTTGGATCATTGAAATCAATCTCAGATATCTGTGATAATTAGTTTGGCAGGTGAGCCCAATAAAAGGAAAACTGGGTGTTCCACAATATTACGCAGGCCACGGTTTTCAAGTAACATGGGAAAGAAAAAGGATGTCTCTGCTGCCAAAAAGCAACAACTAGTGCACTGCCTTGGACAAGAGATGAAAACATTTGATATTGCGCAAAACGTAAGCATAATCATCGTATTGTGAAGAGATTTGTGGCTGATTCTGAGCACAGATGTGTTCGTGCAGATAAAGGCAGAATGAGAAAGGTTTCTGCCAGGCAAGTTCATCAGATTAAGAGAGCAGCTGCTAAAAAGGCCTTACAAACCAACAAACAGATATTTGAATCTGCTGGTGCCTCTGGAGTCCCTCGAACCTCAAGGTGTAGGATCCTTCAAAGGTTTGCTGTGGTGCATAAACCTACTATTCGTCCACCCCTAAACAGTGCTCACAAGCAGAAACAGTTGCATTGGGTCCAGATATACATGAAGACTAATTTTCAAACTGTCTTGTTTACTGATGAGTGCCGAGCAACCCTGGATGGTCCAGATGAATAGAGTAGTAGATGGTTGGTGGATGCCACCATGTCCCAGCAAGGCTGCAACATCAGCAAGGAGGTGGAAGAGTCAAGTTTTGGTCTGGAATCATTGGGACAGAGCTGGTAGGCCCCTTTAAGGTTCCTGAAGGTGTGAAAATGACCTCTGCAACATATATAGAGTTTCCAACTGAGAATATTCTTCCATGGTACAAAAAGCAAAAACGTGCCTTTAGGAGCAAAATCATCATCATGCATGTCAATGCACCATCTCATGCTACAAAGAATACCTCTGTGCCATTGGCTCCTATGGGCATAAAAGGAGATAAACTCATGGTGTGGCCACCATCTTCCCCTGACCTCAACCCTATAGAGAACCTTAGGAGTATAATCAACCAAAAGATCTATGAGGGTGGGAGGCATTCACATCAAAACAGCAGCTCTGGGAGGCTATTCTGACATCATGCAAAGAAATACAAGCAGAAACTCTCCAGAAACTCACAAGTTCACTGGATGCTAGAATTGTGAAGGTGATATCAAAGTAGGGTTCCTATGTTAACATGTAACTTGGCCTGTTAGGATGTTTTGGAGTTAAATAGCTTTTTATTTCAGTGAATGTGACCTGTTAATGCTGCAAATTCAACAAATGCACACAATAGTCCTCGAGGCTGTAGGTTAGAGAAGGGTGGGGAGCGAGAAAACAGGCACAGATCTAAATGTAAAAGTGCAATATTTCTCAGAAGTACACTGGACAAGAGAACTCACCTTTATTGTGTCTTGTTTCTTCGCATATCGACCTACTGGGGGTCTTACAGGGGTCTTTGTCTCCTTGGTATGCTGCTGCTATCCTCCAGAGAGCGGAACTCCCAGCTATGAGCCCGTGGAATAAAGCAAATAATCAAGGTATCCAGATGATTGAGCGCTCCCAAGGAGATTGACCTTATGATAAGGACTCTGACTCCTTTTTCTTTCTTGGAGATTTATTTCAAATGGCTTCACAGTAATAAAAAGTCATAAAAGCCATAAAAGCATAATTAAAACAACGCGTTTCAGCATATAAATGTCATAAAATAGCCTTACTCAGGTATATGAAGTATTACATAAAATTTGGAGGTTATATAGTGTGTGAGGGATAACACACACTATATAACCTCCAAATTTTATGTAATACTTCATATACCTGAGGAAGGCTATTTTATGACATTTATAGCCGAAACGCGTTGTTTTAATTATGCTTTTATGACTTTTATGACTTTTTATTACTGTGAAGCCATTTGAAATAAATCTCCAAGAAAGAAAAAGGAGTCAGAGTCCTTATCATAAGGTCTATCTCCTTGGGAGCGCTAAATCATTTGGATACCTTGATTATTAAATTCAACAAATGAGCATTTTCAGTGATTTCAAACATATCAAATGTTTAGAAACTCTACTGTGCCTAATAATTTGGAACAGTGCATTTAGAGGTTTTTTTTAATTTTGAAGATTATACTGCTATCATTGGGAGGTTTCTTCAATAAAATTTGATGCATACTCTAATGGGTGGTGACTTTTATTACACTGATCTTCATTTGCACCGACCATTTAGGAAAATCAGAAAAAAAGAACATTTGCATAATAATTTGGAACACAGTGTAGTTTGTGTATGACGTATAGTGTATGTGTAAGTTTGTTTATTGACCACAGAGTGTATTTGTGCATCTGCAAGCTAATTTAATACTAAAGGTCTATGGCTAAGTTCACATCTAAGGGGGTTGCATTTCTGTTTCTATGCGTTTTTGCACTTCAAAAACGCATAGAAACACATCCAAAAATGCACCCATTGATTTCAATGTAAAACACAATGAAAACGCATGTCATTTTCAGAAAACGCAAAACGCATGCGTTTTTGCAAACGCAGCCGAAAACGTTGCAAGCAACATTTTGGGCTGCGTTTGCAAAAACGCATGCATTATGCGTTTTCTGAAAATGACATGTGTTTTTACATGCGTTTTCACTACATTTTCCATTGAAATCAATGGGTGCGTTTTTGGATGCGTTACCAATGCGTTTTTGGAACACATGCTGTCAAAAACGCATTGCAACCCAAACGGAAGAGGAATACAAATGTGAAAAGGCCCTATGTCATAAGAATTTTAGGGTGCATTCAGTCGCTGCATATTTGCTGCGCATTTTTACGTGAGTGCTGTTGCAGTTTTTGTAGCCAAAACCAGGAGTGGAACAATCCGAGGA
The DNA here is from genome assembly GCA_033576535.1 of Allobates femoralis. Taxonomy (NCBI): domain Eukaryota; kingdom Metazoa; phylum Chordata; class Amphibia; order Anura; family Aromobatidae; genus Allobates; species Allobates femoralis. Next base: position 226,485,989 of record JARQOC010000001.1, on the reverse strand, counting down.
AGAGTCTAATATAGTGCTCCACTTCTCCACTTAAATACAGAAGTGCTCCACTTCTGTATTTAATCACCCACTTCTGGTTTTAATCAGCCAATCCTGGTTTTGGCTACAAAAACTGCAACAGCACTCACGTAAAAATACGCAGCAAATATGCAGCGTGTGAACGCACCCTAAGAAGAATTTGAGTTCTTTTGTTGTACTTATCTCCCTTGTTTGTCTTCCCCTTCCTGGTGTTGTCTTTATATTAGCTATAAGGCTAATGTCTTACTGGATTGCTCACTAGTCAGGACAAGTCCGGGGTTAGCCAGTGCCTATGCATGTGATTGCCCATGGGGAGAATAATAATAATAATAATAATAATAATAATAAAACTTTATTTGTATAGCGCCAACATATTCCGCAGCGCTTTACAGTACAACCTGTCTATGGACATTAGGGAGTTCAGGGACCAACCACAGGTTAGTTAGATGGTGTCAAGGAAATGATCAGACATATGAATAGGACAATTATTAACATTTAAATTTTGGTATAATATATTACTGATATTTTACAATATGAATACACAATTTTGTATTTCAATGAAATGAAATCTAAATTGGCGTCTGATAGATGTCTAAAGACTATTTCAGCACAGATTATGAAATTAATAACATGACTATGCATATATTACACCAATAGCACATAAAATGAAGAGTTAAATTGAAATATGCCAAGATAACATAAGAACTGAAGCCCAATACGCCCTGCCACATTTGATACTCTACCAGTATCTAGGAAGACTATAGAGTCAACATGTCAAATGACCAATCAGTGTATACACAAGATTTTAGTAGCCAACCATTGTAAAGATTGAAAAGTAGCCAATGATATTAAAAGTTGTATTGACTGTGTAATAACATTTTCCTTTAAATATATCCTTTGGGGGCTCCACCTCTTGGTCTGTCATTTCCTCTCATGCACAAAGGCCTCCACTAGGTCATGCAGAAGTACTAAGGTCGCTGCCTTTTAATTTTTGGTGGAAAGTGCTGAACATCACAACAAACACCATCGTCTGCAGGTGAACAGAACAGAGAAAACGGGATGCAGGACATCCGTGGTAAGTAACCCTTGTGTAGCTAAACCTGCAATCCTGTGTTTCTCACTTCTGGTGTTTGTGGTCTGATGCATGACGTGATAAATCCTGCTACATGCTATTGGATGCTATTGCTTTATATGTGCAAATTTGTCTTTAGGCAAATGTTTCTGTGAGTGGATTCCATAAGCCACTTATGGGTGTGGTTGTGAGAAGAAGCGGTGTATAAACTCATTCAATACACAAGTATATAGCGATTCACAGGTTTGTGTTACAACAAGACCCAGCAAACTGCCCTGGATTTAGATTGCAGACCTCTGTTTGTGCGATATATACCTGTCTCTCACAATACAACTAGTTGGTACATCACAAGGGGTTAAGAAACATGCTTTCAAAAGGAGAATGAAGTAATCCTTCCAACTTTCCCCTTTAGCACTTGTTTTCAAACAACATCCTATACAGTAGATAATGTTAATTGAAATTCTATAAGTATACAATATAAGGTTCCAAAAGTACACTTAAAGGGAACCAACCACCCCCAATGACCCCCCCGGACTATTAATATCAGTCCCTACACACAGCACATACATGTGCTGCACTGATTTTTGCTAAATAAACTGGTTTTTGAAACTAAAGATAATGATTTTTAAAGTTTAAACCGAAACGACGGTTGGGCGGTACTTATCTGTGGAAACCGACGAGATCTGATGCCAATCATCTTCCCTGTCTCCCCTCGCCGCAGTTATGGACAGCCCTTTGTGCAGCGTCACAGCCCTGTGCACGGGCTCGCATGCCCGTGCACACGTCATCATCTGCAGCCGGGAAGCGAGCGCGCGCTCTGACTTCCACAGCCGAGCGCAGGAAGTCAGAGCGCGCGCTCGCTTCCCGGCTGCAGATGATGACGTGTGCACGGGCATGCGAGCCCGTGCACAGGGCTGTGACGCTGCACAAAGGGCTGTCCATAACTGCGGCGAGGGGAGACAGGGAAGATGATTGGCATCAGATCTCGTCGTTTGCCACAGATAAGTACCGCCCAACCGTCGTTTCGGTTTAAACTTTAAAAATCATTATCTTTAGTTTCAAAAACCAGTTTATTTAGCAAAAATCAGTGCAGCACATGTATGTGCTGTGTGTAGGGACTGATATTAATAGTCCGGGGGGGTCATTGGGGGTGGTTGGTTCCCTTTAAAGTCAGTGACAACTAGGGATGAGCGAGTATACTCGCTGTTATTCGGTATTCGCCAAATAGTACCAGTATTCGGGCTACTCGCTACTCTCCGAGTACTTATGTGTACTTAGGAGTAGCGGTGTAGTCCTAATACTTTCGCAGTGTATCTATAGATACACTGCAAAAGTAGCCTAAAAGTAATTAAAAGTTGTTAAAAGATAATAAACTTACATACTCACCTTCCGACGCCTGCACTGGGACCGGCAGAGAAGACATCCGATCGCTGGACAAGAACCTTTCACTATCAGCCAATCAGATGGTGCCACGTCACAACCACATGATCGCTAGCGGCCACCTGATGGGCCAATTTGCAAGGTCCTAGATGTACTATCAGGACCTTGCAAACTGGTCAATCAGGTGGCCGCTAGCGATGACGTAGTTGTGACGTGGCGCCATCTGGCCAGATCGCTACCGGCCATCTGATTGGCTGGTAGTGAAAGGTCCTTGTTCAGCGATCAGATGTCTTCTCTGCCGCTCCCGCCGGTGCAGGCGTCGGACAGGTGAGTATGTAAGTTTATTGTATAACAACTTTTATTCACTTTTAGGCTACTTTCGCAGTGTATCTATAGATACTCTGCAAAAGTATTCGTACTCGCTATACTCGCAATGAGTAGCGAGTACCACTACCTACTCGTTGCTAGTATAGCGAGCACGAATATTAAGGTACTCGCTTCAGTGACAACTTGATGCAGAGAGGGAAAAAAATCCTGACGTGCAGTCTAAAATAGAAAGGAGGCAGAGACAGTAGGTGATGAAAGAAGCTGCTCGTATGGCAATATAGCATAGCAGGTTGCCCTGAAAAAGTTGTCTGTAGCATTTATAGCTTTCGTATGTAAGGGAAAATCTGACCTTGGAGTTTTTACTAATTTTAACAAATGATGCAAATGATAATAATATTCTACTTAGTGTGAAGACTAATGCATATGAATTGCCAATGCTTACACTCACTTATTTAAATGTAAACTTTACATCACAATGTAAACTAATTATTGTTGTTAATTAAAGAAAAATTAGTTCCATAATTAGTTCTCTAACGCCATGATTCATAGACTGTACTTGACTCACACAATACAGAACTGTGCAAATGCTGAATTGAATCGGTGTTGATTTATTGAAAGCTGAGCACTTTGCTTACCTGCAGTATGAACAGTATGAACAGCTTTGAGCTTATAAAACTATTTCTGTTTATTTTTTTTCCTGCTTTAATATTAATTTTCTTTTTCATTCATATTTCATCAATGCTGTCCTTAACTATTTCCAATATGCGAGAGTATTAATGCAAGTGGCATGCTAAGAGCATTGCCAGCGCTTAAGCATTAAAATCATTTACTTTTTCTGCAGTCAAATGGGAAACTAATCAATTGAAGAATATGAATAGAATTAGGCAAGATGTTTTCTGATCCAGGAGAGTAATTCAAAGATTCTTATATTCAAACACAAAATGATTGCAACATTAGAATACTAATATAGTATATAACCGATGCTCCCTTATGTTGTTATGCTACATAGGATATTATAATTTAATCGAATGCAGTCATTTTCAACTTGAGCCAATATGGTGGCATAAAATCAATATGAGTATTCTGAGCAATCACGATGACCAATATGATCATAAGCGAAATTAAGTTGTTGAATATTTGTGACAACCTTAATCACTAGGAGTACAGATATCTATATAATCAATCTGAAGGGTTTCCAGAAGAACAATTCTCCAAAATCTGAGCTTGATAATAAACATGTCCTACATGTTCTAAAAAGTCTTTAAGAAGCTAGTAAATCCATGGAAGAATTCTAGGAAATTACATAAACATAAAATTGCAGGGAGAGAACACATCTCCAGCTATTGTGATATGTCTATTTTACCTAAGAATCTTAATATAAATTATTTGTACTACTACTAATAAAAGTAATTGAAAAAAATCCTATTATTTTTTATTTTTTATACGACTTTCCTTTATGACTTCATACGGCTACGAAATGTTAAACGGTCGTATTACCTCCTGAGAAAACTCATGAACTAATACACCAGAGTATAAAACCTAGTATAAGGAAAAGATTCTCTCCTTTTAAAGGTATCATAATTTTCTTTATTAATTATTATATAAGCAAATATTTTTAAAAGAGTATAACTAAACTGTGTAAATTATTTTTTAACTACCGTATTTTTCGGATTATAAGACACACTTTTGCTCCCCAATGTGGGGGTGCGTCTTATAATCCACATCTACTGTGGTGGGGTGGGGGGCGGTCTGTACCAGTGTCCGGGGGCTGGAAGAGGCTGGAGAAGGCTGGCTGCAGGCTGTAGAGACAGCAGGAGGTCATGTGCTCCTGCTCATTTAATATGCAATGCACCCGCCGCTGTCCACCTCTCAGTGCTGAAGTTGCACTGGAAGACAGACGGGGGAGCGGTGCATATTGTGTGAGCCTGCTGTCACCCGTCCATTGTACATATGTTCCCCCCTATCCTGCACGTCACTCTAGTATGTCCCATGCTGGCGCGCAGCAAGTAAAATAAAAAAAGCTGATTACTTACCCTCCGGTGATCTGTGCTCACAGCATCACCGCCAAATCCACATCTCTGTACTGCCCGGCATCTTCCGATCATATGACCGGGCCAACAGCGATGATGTTATCGCTGTGTGCCCCGATCACATGATCGGAAGATGTGGGGCAGCACAGAGACGGGATTTGGTGTGGGGACAACTGTGAGCATAGATTGCCGTAGGGTAAGTAATCAGCTTTTTTTATTGTACTTGCTGTTCCCCAGCATGGTGACATATAAGAGTGATGGGGTGAGTGCAAGATGGGGAAGCATACGTACAATGGAGGGGGTGACAACGGGACGTGGGGGCATATGTACAATAGAAGCGGTGAGTGCAGAACGGGGGGCATATGTACAGTGGAGGGGATGACAGCAAGACATGGGGGCATATGTACAATGGAGGGGGTGAGTTCAGAATGGGGGGAATATGTACAATGCAGGG
>JARQOC010000001.1:226446616-226480608 GCA_033576535.1 Allobates femoralis | reverse complement strand
ATTGGTATTATAAGATGGACCCCATTTAATATAAAAAAAAAATCTCTTTTCCTTCACCAAATTTGCGGTTTGTGTCCTATAATCAGGTGCATCTCATAAAGCAAAAAATACATTATTTATCATGCAAAGGGTGCTGAAATGTTTCTTTGCTAGTATCATGACATAATACCCAGCAAATACAGCAGACAAAAGGCAAAGGAAACTATGGTTATTGTCTGAAACGATTGCTTATGCTATGTTTACATAAAGTAGGTATTGTGCATGGCCTCTGTCATGCAGTTCACAGCTGTGGGGGGGGGGGGAGGGGGAGACCAGGCGCCATGTTATAGCAAAAAGTGCTGTCCGTTAGGTGGAAATTTCCCTTTGTTAACATTTAGCTCTATTTACAGTGATCAGTAGTGGCAGGAGATCTGGGCACCAGGTCAGCAGTTATTAGGACACATTGGGCATGACTTTGTAATAATGCCAGAGTACTGACCAGTTCTCACTAGTTGAATAACTTTCCGCTGCAGGAATGCTCTCAGTAGTGTAAACAGTTTTAAGGATAGGTTAAAAGCATGGCAGTACTAGTATAACTCACCACTGGTACTTTCCTGATGCCTAGACCTGCTCACATTGCTACACTGTTCAACAGTCAAATAATCAGGATGTTATCATATGAATACTGACACAGCTGCCTATGTAAAGCGCGGTTTACAAGATGAGTTTGTCACTGGATAATATGCTCTACACATTTGAATTCAATGTACATAGCACATTGGTCTGATGCAAAGCCATCTTGTTTTCTCGTCTTTTCAAATTCAGCAGTTACACTGTAAGGCCCTGTGTCAGCGCTGACGTTTTTTGCTGCACTTTTGCTGCAGTTTTGTGTCACCTTTTGTCGCATAACTGCATGTGTGTACTTCCTTGCAGTTTAGGTGAAGTTTGTGGTCAAGACAAAACAATGACCATGTCAATTGTTTGCTGCATTTTGTAGCCCTCCCAGGCATTGACAATAGTGAAAAAATGCTTGACCACAAACTGCCCCATAAACACATTGTTCTGTGGTGTATTTTTCTGCCAGAGCGTGCAGTTTAGCAGCCTTTTTGCAGTTGCAGACTGGGGAGGCTTGGAGATGGTGAACTTTTCAGTTTGCTGCATTCATCTCCCCATTACAATATTTCAACTCTGGCGTAATTGTTGCTACTTTAGTGGTGGTTGTGCCTAATTTTTTTTTTTTAAAGGGAAACTCTTGCTGGGGCCTCCTTGCCGTATGGTGCATGGCTTGATCAAGGCACAGTCCTACTTCTGAAACTTCTGCACCTGTTCATAAACAATCAACTTTGAATGCTGGGCCCAGGCCTCCTGCCTTGCTGCCATTGTGGCCCAATACAAAATCTATAAAATAGACACCACTTTCCTGTGATCTGACAATAATTTTTGTAAAAGTGAGGATTCTTGTCGGGGTCTTCTTGCTGTGTGATGCGTGACTTGAGTAGAGCTCTCGGAGCACAGTAATTACTCATGACACTCTTGCACCTGTTCCTAAGTAATCAACCTTGAAATGCTGGATCCAGGCCTCTTGTCTTGCTGTCATTGTGACCCAATACATAATGTATAGGATGGATACCTCTTTACTGTTATATCCAAGCAAGAAAAGTGTTTCCAGCGAGCATTAAAAGAACAGTAATAGATGTTTTTTGCAAAAAAACTCTTCAATATTTAATGACTCCAAAAATGTTACACGTGTAGACAACCTCTCACCCACCCCCCCAAAAGTACGCATTTTAGCAGATGCCTTCTTCAAGCAGCTTCAAGAAGGCATCTGCCGAAATGTGTACTTTTAAGGGGGATGAGGAGTTGATTGTTTGTGTAACATTTTTGGAGTCATTAAATATTGAAGAGTTTTTTGAAAAAAGCTTCTATTAGGCCCCTTTCACATAGGCTTTTTTTTAAAATGCGGTAGATGAGGACAAAAAAACGCATGTGCTGCATTTTCCGTCTAACGACTGCACTTGCGCCACAGTTGCGGCAAGCCCCATGCATTGTCTATGGGGCTTACGATAATTGTGTGGCAGGTGCGGCAAGCGCGGTTCCGGCAGTTGCGGCAGATGCAGCTGTGAAAAAAATGCGGTCAGCGTCATTTTTTTCGCAGCCGCATCTGCCGCAACTGTCGAAACCGCACTTGCCGCGTCTGCCGCACACTTACTGCAAGCCCCATAGACAATGCATGGGGCCTGCTGCAACAGAGCCGCAAGTGCAGCCATTAAGCGGAAAATGCGGCAGATACATTTTTTGACCGGATTTGCCGCATTTTTTAAAAAACACCAGTGTGAAAGCACCCTTACTGTTCCTTCAACGCTCGCTGGAAACACTTTTCTTGCCTGGATACAGCTGTGCTTAGCCTGGACTGTGCTACATCTGTGCTGTCAAAGTGGTGAGCTGAAATTATTTTTTCTTTAACCACTTTACTGTCGTCTGACTTTAATTTTTGGAAAAGTGGGGACTCATCTTGAGGTCTCCTTGCTGTGTGATGCATGACCTGAGCAGGGCTCCCTGAGCACAAATCAACTCTTGACACTCCTGCACCAGTTCCTAAATAATCAACCTTGAAATACTGGGCCCAGGCCTCCTACCTTTCAGCCATTGTGGCACAGTACAAAATGTATAAGATGGATACCACTTTATTGTGGTCTGACACTAATTTTTAAAAATGTGGGAAGTCACCTTACGGTCTCTTTGCTGTGAGTTGCATGACTTGGTAAGGGTTCTCTGAGCACAATACCTACCCCTGACACTCCTGCACCTCTTCCAAAATATTTAACCTTTAATTGCTAGGCCCTGGCATCCTATTGTGGCCCAATACAAAATGTTTAAATGGATACTACTTTACTGTGGTCTGATGCAAATTTTTTGAAAAGTGGGGACTCTTGTTGGAGTCTCCTTGCTGTGTGGTGCATGACTTGAGCAGGGCTCTCTGAGTGACGTCTACACCTGTCACTCATCTTCCTTTTACTCCATGTTAAATCTTGAAATCCTGAGATCAAGCCTTGTATCTTGCAACCATAGTGGGCATTTCCAAAATGGAGAAAATTGCTGTCACTTTCCCCTGTGACTCATCCATCTGTCAATTCTAACTCAGCTTCTCTAACTTCTGAAATTTCAGTGATTGGTGGCCACCTCCTATTTTTAATTGATTTTGAAGAGTGTGCAAACCGTGTTTCATGCACCCATGCTATGCCAAAAGACTATTTGTTCTCTGGGTAGATTGTTGTCCCTTTTCCTGGTGTCTGGCACTAATATGAGTTTACCAGCTTTTAGACACCTATGAAAGTGTTTTCAATGTGTTTCCTGTTGCCTGCCATTGATTTTAATGGGTTTTGGGGGGTTCGACAAACAGTTTATGAAACAATTCTTTGAACACCATGCATCTCTAGTTGGCACATAGCATAATAGCATACTTAGGTTAGCATGTAGAGTGCAGCAGTTCTGATGATTTGACTGCTGCATTCTGCATAGTTAGTAAAAAAATAAAAAAAAAAATATACTGTATACGTAAAAACAATAAAATAAAAACTGGCAAAAAGGCCAACATAGAGATGTTAAAGGGGATTGTTCAAAATTAGATAACAATCTCTGCTTTCTGCATAATAAAGTGTCCTTGGGTTCTACCTGATGTTGCCTCTCAGCTCCACTTACTTGAACAGGTTGAGTTGCAGCATCTCATACATAACATCAGGATGGGGGGCGCTGTTCATGGAAGACCTCGGCATATATAATCCCTTTACTAATCAGTCTGGGCTCACACCAATACTGCAAATAATTTTGTGAGAAATCTGAAATACAAATTTAAATTGAATCAAGTCATATTGGGGCAAATTTGCTTCTGATTTTATTGTGCATTATGAAAAGAAAAAAAGTCAATAATTTACAGAAAAAGATACAATGCATTTTACATAATGCACCTTAGAGGCTGCAGAACCTCATATTATGACACCTCAGCTGCTGGAGAATCTCATATAAGACATCTCATCTGTTGCAGAGCCACATAATACACACCTCAGTTGCTGCAGAACCTGATAATATACACCTCAACTGCAGCAGAACCTCATATTAGACATTTCAGTATGTACATAACCTCATAATACAAAACACATCTTCTGCACAACCTCAACACACATCCCATCTGTTCTAGAACCTCATAGTACAAAATACTCAGCTGCTGCAGAACTTCAGATTAGGTAACTCAGCTGCTGCAGAACATTATACACACCTCAGTTGCGGCAAAACCTCATAATGCACACCTCAGCCACTGAAAAACATACCTCAGCCCCTACAGAACTTCAAAATTCACACTTTAGCCACTGTAGAACATACCTCAGCTGCTGTAGAACCTTATAAAGCAAACCAGGGCTACTGCAGAACATCATAATACACATCTCAGCTGCAGAAGAACCTAAAAGTAAATAGCTAAGCCGATATACAACCTCATGATACAGAACCCAGTTGCTGCAGAACCTCATAATACACACCTAAGATGACTGCAAAACCTTATAATACACACCTCAGATGGTAAAGTACCTCATAATGCACACATCAACTGACTGCAGTACCTCATAATACACAATCGGTGCATAACCTCTTTATACCCAAACTAGCTGCTGCAGAATCTTATAATACACACTGCAATACCTCATAATACACACCTCAGCTGCTGCAAAATATAATATTAGGAACTTCAACTGCTGCAGAACATTATAGACATCCCAGATGCTGTAGAACCTCATAATTCACACCTCATCTGCCACAAAACATGCCTCAGCCACTACAAAACCTCATATTTCACATGTCAGCCACTTCAGAACATACATCACCTGTAGTGATGAGCGAGCATGCTCGCCGGTACTCGGTGCTTGCCCGAGCATCTCAGTACTCGAGATGCTCGGTGCTCGCCGAGTACCGACAAGATGCTCGGGCTCATGATCGGCTTCAATTCCCAGCATGTTGGTGCTCTTTACAGAGCCAGCCCACATGCAGGGATTGGATGTCTCACACTGTAATGCCACAGCCATGTTGATTATGGCATTACAGTGACTGGCTGGCCACACAGTGTCATCAGGTCTATATGAGACCTCACTGAGCTGTGCTCGTGCCGGTGGCTGGCGAACAAATAGCTTATCTGACAGCTGTTGAAATTTCCTGCGTCGACACCAATAGATGATGTCAACGCGGAAGATTTAAATAGCTGTCAGACCAGCTGTGTTTAAATTTCCCGCACGGACACTGCCGGGAGATCAGCGGCTGCCGCCGCCGGGAGGTGTACGGCTCCTGCCGCACATCTACGGGCGCCACTGATCTCCCGGCAATGTCGGCTCGGGAGATTTAAACACAGCTGATCTGACAGCTATTTAAATCTCCCATGCCGACACCAATAGTTGATGTGGGTGTGGGAGATTTAAACAGCTGTCAGACCAGCTGTGTTTAAATTTCCCGCATGGATACCGCCCGGAGATCAGCAGTGTCTGTCACCAAGAAATCAGTGGCTGCCATCACCGGGAGATCGGCGGCACCCGCCGCTCATCTCCTGGAAAAGGGTGCTGCTGCTCTCCCGGCAGGTCCTTGAGCCTGATATTGATCATCTCATCGGTTTGCTGGCCAGCAAACCGATCAGATGATATTGGATTCGGATTGGACATTTCAGGACCCTTGAGCCTGGACTACGTTGGGGGGGGGTGGTATTTCATAAAGATGGAGTCACCGATTGTGTTTGTTTTTTACTTCTAACAAAAATATTTTCTCTGTGTTGTGTTTTTTTTTATCCGATTACTAGAAATTCATGGTGGCCATATCTAATACCATATCTAATATTGGCGTGACCCCATGAATATTGGGCTTAGGGCCAGCTGATAATGCAAAGCTGGCCCTAAACCCATTATTACCCAGAAGTTATTAGTTGGCATAACCTTTGTTTCTATGATGGAAAAGGGTAAAAAGAACAAATATATAATTAGTATTGAATTGAGTAGAGAATGATTCAATGATCTCTATTAGGGTATGTGCACATGGTCCGGAGGAGCTGCGTGTTGGACGCAGCTCCTCCGGACCTGAGGAAAGCCGCGGGTGGTCGCAGGGAGACCGCAGCCGCCCTGTACTCACCGTGTGCGGCGGGTGCGGGGCGGCTTCTCCCTGCAGTCACCCGATGGAATCCGCTTCCGATTCCGCAGCATGAAATAAACATGCTGCGGAGGAGCGGACTCCCGGCAACCCGCACCGCAGCTCCAAAGACGCTGCGGGCGGGCTACGCATAGTGAGGATGGGATTTCTTGAAATCCCATCCACTATGCTACTACTGTATGACGCAGCGTTTTGGATGCCGCGCAAAGACGCTGCGTCCAAAACGCTGTGTATCCTGATAGTGTGCACACACCCTAAATATTGAAAATATTGTTTCTCTCCTAAACTGAGATATATGGTGTAATCCCTATGTATTAATAACCCCTGTCTCTATCTCCCCTGTCACATGGCAATGAAATTATAAAAATGAAAAAGAGACACTTATTTCTATGTGACTAAGTAAAAGATCTTGTCCAATATGAAAACATGGAAGTAATGTGATGGAGGGACTCCTCCATGAGAAATGCCACTATTTATGTTATAACCACAAGTAAATTACCATAACAGTGATGATATACAGTAAGTGCATATTGAGCTTGGTAAGATACGTAGTACCTGGTGATGGGTGATGATCGCGTGATCTCGCCGCGCTGTGCTCGTGTGTGCAGCTCATAATGGGCTGCGCCATTAAAACATGGCGTGTGATGTCACATCTGCTGACGTCACCGTGTCAAGTGCACAGGTGCAGGGGAAAAGAGCGGAAGTGTGAGAGACGTTGTCTAGGTTACCCACGCTTATGGTCTATGCTAAATAGTGGGAGGTGATATACTATATCACGGCGCTGTAATGGACTTAGTACTTCATCTGTTGAAAAAAAGAGATAAACAGTGCATTAAACCTGTTGGAAATACATTAATAATGATTAAAAATGACAGTTACATATCAATTGGCTACTATATTACTATCATGATTCTTAAAGTAACATGTCATAATTAAATAATGGCAAAGTGGTCACTATCAAAATTGCAATGCTAATGACTGGTTAAGCATATAGTATTTCCAAAACATGTGATTTAATGGATTTGAACGTCATATTCTCTATTTAACCCCCGGGGTGCCAGGGTTTGTAATTCATGTATCCAGCGGGCTTCCAGAGCCAATAACCTATTGACCCTACTGCCCCTTCTTGTGGACACTGGTACTTGATCAATTACTTGATATTTTAATTGAGATACATTATGTCGCTCAGAAATAAAGTGGGCAGGAATAGGCAACAATGTCTTTCCACATCTCATAGTGGACTTGTGTTGGCTTATGCGGTCCCGGATATGCTGGGTGGTTTCCCCAACATATACAAGACCGCACAGGCATTTAATCAAATAAATTACATGTGTACTATCACATGTAAGAAAACCTTTAATTTTGTAAATTCTTCCTGAGCGAGGATGAGTAAAAGTGCTACTTTTATTAATGTTGGTGCATTGTGCACAGCTAAGGCATGGAAACGTGCCAGTCCGTTTTACACTTAAAGTGGACTGTAACACCTTTGGTCGACTAGATCCTATGTCGGCACGCACCAAGACATCCTTGATTTTTGGAGGGCGTTTATTACATAAAATAGGATGGCTTCTAAATTCTTGTATAGTGGGATATGAATCCTGTAAACTCCTCCAATGTCTTAAAATATTTTGGTTCAGGAGCGGACTAAAAGGGTGATATGTATGTACATATGCAATTCTCAAACCATCAAATGCACTCTTTTTAACCCTCTCTTTCCCAAGTATATGAGCTGGGTAACCCCGTTCTCTGAATCTGTGTAATATTTCATCCTGTCTAATGGTGCGAGTAGATTCTGATGTTACAATGCGATCTATCCTATCCAGTTGTGAGTAAGGAAGAGAAGTATAAGGCTGCCTTCACACTTGCAGATGGATCTGCAGCGTTTTGCAGATGCATCTGCAAGTGTGAGCATGCTGACCGCGGCCCCTATGTTTATAATAGGGCGCACGCGGTGTGAAAGGTCTCATTCACTCCTGTATGTGTACTGTCAGCAGGCGTATGCCTGCTTACAGATCACACACTCCCGCCCGCAGCATGGACGCTACATCTCGCGTCCACAGTGCGGACGGGAGTGTGTGATCTGTAAGCAGGCATACGCCTGCTGACAGTACACATACAGGAGTGAATGAGACCTTTCACACCGCGTGCGCCCTATTATAAACATAGGGGCCGCGGTCAGCATGCTCACACTTGCAGATGCATCTGCAAAACGCTGCAGATCCATCTGCAAGTGTGAAGCCAGCCTTAATATGTCTTGGATGACTACTTTGGTAATGCAACAAACTGTTGTGGTCAGTAGGCTTGCAATATAAATCCGTACTCACTTCACCTGTATCTGATAATTGTATCAAAGTGTCTAAAAAACTGATCTCCCGTGTGTGACTGTTTAACGTGAACTTCAAGTGAGGAAGATAACTATTCAAGTCAATAAGAAACGTAATCAGAGATTCTTGGTCTCCTTTCCATACTAAAAATATATTGTCGATTAAACTATTCCATGTTATAATATTTGAAAAGTATGCAGGATGTGTATATACATAAGACTCTTCAAATTCCGCCATAAAGATGTTGGTGTATGGGGGGGCAACATTCGACCCCATTGCAATACCTTGTTGTTATATGTAAAATTGATCCTGAAATAGGAAGAAATTATTATAAAGGATCAGTTTTATAGTATCCATGCAAAACTCTTGCTCTACGTCACCAAGTGTTGAATGTTTACGTAAGAAGTTACTCACGGCTGTAACGCCCTGGGTGTGCTCAATGCTAGTATACAACGAATTAACATCTAAAGTAGCTAAAATACAACATGTCATATTAGGTAATTTATTTAATTTACTCAGGAAATCAGTTGTATCACGTATGTATGTTTTAGTTTTGACAACTAACGGGCTTAATATGTTCTCTAAAGTTATGGCCAGAGGTGATAGGACGGACTCAGTGGAGGCGACGATGGGTCTACCTGGTGGGTCGACAAGACTCTTGTGAATTTTAGGTAGCACATAGAATACAGGGATGATAGGATTTAAATTCACGATGTATTCTGCTAATTTACCATCTATTACATTCAATGCTTTATATTTATCAATGTGAACACATATTTTTTGTGAAATTTCAGTTGTGGGATTGTATGGAATGGGCCTGTATGTCCCAGTGTCACTTTTCAGCCATATAAGACGTCTTGTCCATCACCACGATAGAACCCCCCTTATCCGCCGGTTTTATAATTAAATTCTTATTATTATTCTTCAGATCATTGAGGGCCCGTGATTCTTCTAATGTAAGATTATTTTTAAGGTGGTATTCTCCCCGTTTTATCTTACCTAAAGTTATCTCCATATCTCTTTGGACTAGTGCTATAAATGTTTCAACAGGGTGATAATGATGCGGTGAAAGTGCTTCTGATGTGTAGAGATACATTTTTTAAAGTAAAAGTTGATGTCTCTACTGAAACACTTGGGGAAATTATTGGTAATTGAGAGAAATGGGCTTTCAACCTCAAGGACCTGAAGAAATGTTGTAATTCTTGTTCAACTTGAAATTGTTCTAACGTAGGTGTGAGACAAAAAGATAATCCTTTTTGTAATAAAGCCAACTCTGGTGGGGATAATGTATATGAGGAAATGTTGTAAACAATGTTTTTCCCGCAAAGGTTTTACCGACTAATAACTGGGGTCTAACATATGGGACTTACATAAATAGGATCATACTGACATCATATTCGGTGTACACAGGTAATATGGTCATATGAAATCATTATGTGAACATTAATACAACAATTTCTGTCTTTTTGATCTTTGATCCTATGTTGACAACAGATAGTCTTGTTTCCTTTTTTTAAATCCCTTATTCATTGATATCTAAATATTAATCACCTGTCTCACTCCTTAGTCATCCAGATATTTTTTGACTTGAGAATAGAGTCTACAACAGAGTTATTTCCAGTAAATTTCTTTGAGGTAATTCTGTCATTATTTTTGATGTAATGTTGAAGGACACCTCATTGTAACACGTATATTAATAATGAAATAGTGACATTAATTTTGAGTCCACAGAACCCAGAGTACTGGCTTCGAGGTGGTCCAGCAGGCTACATCCCTGAACCACAGAACCCGGAGTGGTCGTAAGCTTTACAGGAGCACGACCCACCAACTAAACACCTACCACAGCTTATACCAGGAGCACCCACCATTGAAGGCCAGGGGCCGTGAGAGCAAAGCGGTGACCCAACCAAAGGCCCTCAGTGTTCCCAATTGGGTATAACAGAGCAGCGAAGAGAAGGGACAGACAGTGATAGAGAAGGACACCAGAGGAGCTTCAGAGGGACGGTGCTCATTGCCAGAACCACCCGGTCCACTGCCTCAGCTGACACTATCGCATGCCTTGTAAAGTTGCCACTTACCAGAGTAAAGAACCCGTGCAGAGTGAGCAGCGTGTCCAAGCCTTATTCCATGAAATGTGCTTTACCTGCATTGTTTAACAGGAACGACTGAGCTGCCCTATTCCACCATTACAGCTCACGACTCCAAGGAACCCGCTCGTCCTGTAGGGAGCGACTCCATCTTGTTGCCGCCCATCACCCCGGAGGATCCAGCAGCACCGGTGCCATCACTGGAACCTACAGGTGGCGTCACGAACAAAATAACTTTGTTCCTTTTAATATTTTTATTTTTCCCCTTTTTATTGACCACCGAGCCCACAGCCTCAGGCACCGAAACCATGACCTACAGACTGTGCCTGAGACCTGATTCCCCTGGCCACGGTGAGTCAGTTGCAGTGAAATCAAGGACACATTGTTCTATTCTGTTGCCGTGTACAAAATGGAACAATATGTCCATGATTTTACATGAGTCAGCAAATTGCCAGTGAAATTGCAAGCAGTAATGCTTTGTATAATGGTACCCTAAGGGCCACGTCACACGCATCAATTTACTGAACAATATTGTTTAAGCGACCTGCTTTTTTGATCGCTTAAGCGATATCGTTTGTGCGTCGCTGCGTGTAATTAAACAATTTTTCTTTGAAAAATCGTTTGATTGTTTGATTGCAGATTTGTGAACATGTTCACAAATCTATCGTTGGTTGGCCGGTGGACACGCAGTATCACTGCGTGTGACACCGGCAGAGCAACGATGAATGAGCTCGCAGCCTATGCTGGGAGCTCGTATCCATGGTAAACATCGGGTTACTAAGCGCTGCGCAGCGCCTAGTAACCCAATGTTTACCATGGTAACAGCAATGTTTACCTTGGTTACCAGCATTCTCGCTGGTCCACATCGTTGGTGAGTCTGCCTGTGTGACAGCTTACCAACGATGTAAACGATATTGTTAGCGATTGCGCGTGCATGTTATCGCTAACAATATCATTCAGTAAATTGAACTGTGTGATGTGGCCCTTAGTGTATGTACCCACAGGAAGGTTTTGCTGCATTTTTCCTCCTGTTTCTGCATGCAGTTTACCATTGGTTTTATGGTAATGTATGCTAATTTGTTACTGCGGTTTTGATTCTCAGCAAAACCAATGTGTTTCACAGAAACGCTGTGCCCACACATTGGTTTTGCAAGTGTCAAAAACTGTTAAACCCTTGCAGTCTTGGTGCTGATGGGAGAGAATTGACATGTTCTATATTTCCTGCATTTTTGCTGCAGTCAATGTCAAAAACGCTGGAAAAACGCAGCAGCAAAACCGCACAAAAACGCACAAAAAACGCGATAAAAAGGCAGGACATGAACGCAGCAAATCTCCTGGCAAGGACTCTAGGATCCTTGAAAGCAGTTCAGGTTTTGCTGCGTTCAGGTCTGATTAAAAAACATCCTGTGGGCACATAGCCTAAGGGTACCTTTACACGTCGCAACATTGCATGCAATTTCACTTGCAACTTACTGGTTGCAGTGAAATCATGGACACATTGTTACATTTGTACAACAATATAGAACAGTGTGTCCATGATTTCACTGCAACCAGTAAGTTGCAAGTGAAATTGCATGCAATGTGGCGACGTGTAAAGGTACCCTAAGAGAAAAACAAGAACATGTGAACAAGTGAAGCACCATAAAAACACAGGTGAGAGCATCACAATTGTATATTATGAAATCACGTTCATAGCTACATGCCAAAAAATTTGCATCAGTTATACATGTATACATGCAGATAAATATATGGCTTTACATGATAATAAATGTCTCTCATAAGACATAGGCGCTGATTCAACTAGTATACACTATATATAATGAATGAAGGTAAAATAAATGCAGCTAGTATAATGGGGATGTCACACGCGTCAATATCGCGTGCACGGCGCTTAGTTACCCGCTTGTTTACATTGTTACCAGCATTCTCGCTGGTACTGATCGCTGGTGACATTGACGTGTGTGACGTCCACATTAGAACTATAGATTAATAGTACTTGTAAAACTGAGGCTAGGGTCACATTTGCGCTAAAATTTTCAGATCCTGATCCAGTTTTCCCCATAGAAGCCCATTATTTAAACCGGATTGCTCTACATGCAATCCGGTTACCGCTTGCGGATCTGCAGCCTGCACTAAAAATCATGCAGGCTGCAGTTTTCGCAGCGATTAGGAAACTGCAGGCGGATTGCTATAATGGGCTCCTATGGGAACCCATGCAGCTGCCGCAAGGCACATGTGAACGCCTACGGCTGCCGTAGGGTTAATCTTAATAATAGATGTAGATAGAGGACGCAGAGTCCTTTTTTGAAGACTGTGACGATAATTATATTTCAGCACACCTAAGCACAAAGACTCTAGAGTTCCGCATTAAAAACTTAGCGGAACATGAAATCCGCAACTTCTGGACTATTTAATCCTTAAAAAGTTACGTGGCATGTAACAGAGTGCCTTGAGGATTAAGAGTGAGTAAAGCAGTCACTTTCTCTAATAATGACCCTAGTTTCATCAAAGAATGGGAGAAAATCCAAACTGATTGCTCAGAAGCTTTTTTAAAGTTGGTCCTGAAGCAAAATGAAAAGGAACATGCTGAGATTATAGCACAGCTGATTCAATTACGAGCTGAGCTTACCTTGAAAAACTGGACAAAAAATTAATACCTCTACAAGAAAAGATTAAATCAAATAAAAAAGAGAAGTTTATTAGTGATAAACTTGATTACTCCACAGGGAGTTTTCTCATGGAATAAAGATAATAATTAGCCAAAAAATAAAAGGAATAAAAAGAAAAAACCTGATTCTGAAAATCCAGACACTCCAATAACTCCAAAAAATCCAGCTCGCACCCCTAAAAAAACCGCATTGGAAAAAGAAATAAAAAAAAAATAATAGCAGCGGCAGTGAAAAAGATTCTGAGGAGGAACAAAGTAGCGCTGAAGATCCCCCTCCCCAAAAGAAACATTCTGCAGGGAAATCCTCTGCACACGCTCCTTTAGGAGACGGATCTGAGGGGGAAGAGGAAGGAGTAAGCCACATACTAACATTCAGGAAGAGAAAGACAGTCTCTTGGCGGGACTAAATGATCATAATGCAGAGACTATACAGATCTTCAACCTATCTGATAAAGAACTGACGAGTGATATGATTTCAGCCCTAAAAAAAGGTTTAAACTACTGTGTAGAACAAAATTTTGATTGCACAGACTTTAAGGTAGATCTGTATCGAGCCACTAGGAAGATCCACTTGCACAAGCATTATTTAAATCAAAACCCTAATAAAAATTCACAGTATACAGCACCTACTAATAAAAAGATCACTGTAGGTTCTTTGTTTTTTTTTGTCAAGGATGGGTCTTTAGGGGAAGTAAAAGAGGGGTTTTAGGAAGTTTCGCCCCAACATTTCGCCCCCAGCAGTTCGCCCCCAGCAGTTCGCCCCCAGCAGTTCGCCCCCAGGTACATTTCGCCCCCGAACATTTCGCCTCCAGCATTTCGCCCCCAGGATGTTTCGCCCCCGCACATTTCGCCCCCAGCAGTTCGCCCCCAGATGTTTCGCCCCCGCACATTTCGCCCCCAGCAGTTCGCCCCCAGCAGTTCGCCCCCGGATGTTTCGCCCCTGGATGTTTCGCCCCCAGATGTTTCGCCCCCAGCAGTTCGCCCCTGGATGTTTTGCCCTCGCACATTTCGCCCCCAGCAGTTCGCCCCCAGCAGTTCGCCCCCGGATTTTTCGCCCCCGGATGTTTCGCCCCCGGATGTTTTGCCCCCAGCAGTTCGCCCCCCGGATGTTTCACCTCCGGATGTTTTGCCCCCAGCAGTTCGCCCCCAGATGTATCGCCCCCAGCAGTTCGTCTCCGGATCTTTCGCCGACGGATGTTTTGCCCCCAGCAGGTCGGCCCCGAATGTTTCGCCCCCAGCATTTCATCCCTGGATGTTTTGCCTCTAGCAATATGCTCCTGGATCTTTCGCATCCAGGAAAGACCTGCCTGAACTGAACTTTGGCAGGTTCGCGTATCACTAATAATATACCATATGAGTCTAAGATATAGAATTCTGATCAAATTAGGTTTTTTTTATTCTAAAACTTTGCTTTCTAGATAAGTAATTTTACAAACAGACAGGAAAATGGTAGGATTTCATTGGTTACTAATTAGGTCGTGCCCCCTTGGTAGCAGAACGGATCCTGGCTCCCTGTGATACATTCAGGGCTGCTCCTTCACAGCCCTCTGCAAAGCTCTCCTTCACCCTCCGCTCATGTGCTCTGTCCTGGACAAGAGGAGGGCTCCCCCCGCCTGTGTAAAGCCGTTACAGGATGGAACACATGGGGGGGCTTTGCAGAGGGCTGTAAACCAGCAGCCTTTTATACATCATAGGGAATATATTGTTAGTTGCATGCTCCTGTGCAGCCCCGCCCTCTAGAATCCATCCACAAGTACTGCTACTAAGGAGAAACAACCTCCTTAGCAAACACTGAAATCCGGCAGACTTCACACAGAAATGAAGTTGCTGGAAGGTCTTCTTTCGAAATGAATATCATGGGCACAGGTACTATAACATAACTTATGTTTTTTGTAGGATTATGCTTTAACTGTATATATCAAAACTGGTAAAACAAGAAACATAAAAAGGTATAGAGGGGAAGGATTAGAATAAAAAGAGAAAAGACAAATTACAGGTTATAATGCTTGAATTATTTTACAGCTAAAAACACTGCTCAAAACATACAATATGTGACCATGAACTAAAATTCAAAGCTGTAGGCAATGCCTCTCAGATAATCCATCAAGCTTCTATTATTGAAATCTTGCACGATACGTTAAACCCTTGCTGAAGTTGCAGCATACTTTTTGTTTCTTGCAGCAATGGGATTTCCTGCTATTATCTGAATAATTTCAAAACTATGGAGCTCTTGCTGATGTTTCAGACAGTTAATGAACCGGTATATATTTTGGAAAAGAGGACCACATGTTTCTCGAAAGCTACGGTGCCATCCTTCAACATCATTATTTGTTCGCTGTTGATCATTCAATGTTCGTTCATACACATTCCAGAGTTGAACTGGAAACAAAGGTGCTTGGCGTCCTCTGCGATTCATTCGACCGATATAGCTTTAGTAAATGGCTCAAGGCTGCGCTGTTAAAAATTAAACAAACCCAGTTACTTACCTCTTTTTCCAGTGTCCAGTACTGGCTCCGGCTCCTAGCCCAGCAGTGCAGGGAATCCCGAAAACTGGGCGGCACATCGCCGCCTCTGTGCCTGCCGTATTATAAATACGATTGAGAGTGATCCCAAGACCGCTCACTAGACGGTCCTGGGAAAGCACCCCATCACATCACAGAACAGCCTGGCGCATGCGCAGAGGTGGTGATAAACACCCTAGAATGCATGGTGCTGGGATTTCGGAATTCACTGCACCGCCAGAGACAGCGCTGGACACCGGAGAGAGAGGTGAATAACTGGGTTTGTTTATTTTATAACAGCGCAGCTTGGGGCCATTATATATATGCAAGAAAGCTGGAAGAAGAGTGGCTCACCTGAGATTGTTGCTGAGGACTCTGCTGAGTGTGCTGCTAGAGCAGGGTTTGGCTTACGGCCGTGGATACCTGTGGAAGAGGTCCGCTGCGAACCAGCCGGGAGATGACATCTCCCGGCTGGCGAACCGCTGTGCTGCAGTAGCTGTGGCTGAGCTCCGGTCAGCGGCGAGCCAGTTGGGAGCGGCTCCGCTGTTCCATGTCCCCGCCGCTCCTCCGCCATCATAAGGCCCACCCCGTCCTCCTCACCCAGCCTGCATGCCAGAAGAGACAAGGAGAGGCCCACCACTGTGGAGAAGAGTGAAGACACTCTCAGATACGATGTGTGCGGCTGCTTCAAAGTTCCCGGGCAGGGGTGGCATTGTCCGGCAGCAGGCCAACTCACCACCGGCCGCCCTCAGCTCTGATTCGGTGCTGCTGGGGATGCCTATGTGCCGGTGCGGTACATGAACAAGGAGGACCGGGACGGAGAGGAGACAGAGTCGGTAAACTTTACTTGAATCTCCCACGGCGGAGGGCGGCTCGGACAGGCGGCCGGCACATCTCTGGCAGGAGCAGCTCAGCTATGAGAGTGCATGGCTCTCTGTTTCCCCTGGTGCCTCCTCTTTGCTTCCCCCAATGTCTCTTCTCCCTCATGGTGCCTCCTCTCCACCTCCCCTGGTGTCTCCTATCCCCCCTGGTGCATACTCTCTCCCCTGGTGCCTCCTCTCTGCCTCCCCCTGTGCCTCCTCTCCTCTCTTCCCCTGTGCCTCCTCTCCTCTCTCCCCCTGAGCCTCCTCTCCTCAGGAGGAGCGGGGGGCCAGAAGTAGCAGTACAGCGCGGGGGGGGGGGGGCAGGAGAAGCATTGTAGAACACCTGATGCGTTAGAATCGGGCCACCATCTAGTATATATATATATATATATATATATATATATATATATATACCGTATATACTCGTGTATAAACTGAGTTTTTCAGCCCAAAAAATTGGGCTGAAAAGTCCCCCCCCTCGGCTTATACACGAGTCACTATACAGGGTGAGTGGGGTGGGGGCTGTGTCGGGCTGGGGAGGCAGGAGGAGGCGTGGGGATACTGTATATTGAGCGGCCCTTCACGTGGGCCCGCTCATTACATATGCACCGCATCCCCCTGTCAATCAGCGCCAGGGGGAGCAGTGCATATCGGTAGATAATGCCCCCCAAACTGCTGGCACACGTCCCCCCCTGTTGTAAGGCCCCCGCCCCCCTGCTGAATACTTACCATCCCTGGTCTTCAGCAGCACTTCCGCGCCGGTCTTCTGTGCTCCGGTCCTCCGTGGTCCCGTCCTCTGTGCTCCGTTCCCCGGCTGTATCATGTGACCGGCCGGGTCGCAGAAGCGATGACGTCATCGCTTCTGCGACGCGCGGGGACCCCGGAAGCAGCCGTGGACGGCAGCACAGAGGACGGGACCAAGGTGGACTGGAGCACAGAGGACCGGCACGGAGGTGCTGCTGAAGACCAGGGATGGTAAGTAATCAGCAGGGGGGGCCTTACAACAGGGGGGGACGTGTGCCAGCATTTGTGTGGAGTCTGTGGGGCTGCAATACCACTGGGGCTGCTGTATATAGGGGCTGCAATACCACTGGGGCTGCAAAACCACTGGGGCTGCTGTATACACCACTGGAGCTGCAATACCACTGGGGCTGCTGTATATAGGGGCTGCTGTATACACCACTGGGGCTGCAATACCATTGGGGCTGCAATACCACTGGGGCTGCTGTATATAGAAGCTGCTGTATACACCACTGGGGCTGCAATACCACTGGGGCTGCTGTATATAGGGGCTGCAATACCACTGGGGCTGCAATAACACTGGGGCTGCTGTATATTGGGGCTGCAATACCACTGGGGCTGCTGTATATACCACTGGGGGCTGCTGTATATACCAATGGGGCTGCTGTATATACCACTGTGGCTGCTGTATATACCACTGGGAGCTGCTGTATATACCACTGGGGGCTGCTGTATATCATACTGCTGGGGCCTGTATACCACTGCTGGGGGCTGTATACCTGTGCTGGGGTCCACCCTCGGCTTATACGCGAGTCAATAGATTTTCCCAGGTTTTGGGGGCAAAAGTAGGGGGGTCGGCTTATATACGGGTTGGCTTATACACGAGTATATACGGTATATCTAGCTCTGGAAATTGGATCGAAATTAATTCCAATCTTTCGGTATGATCGGCCCGATCTGATCCTATCTTTCCAGTGATCCACCAACTCTAGTTGGAATTAGTAGGCCTCACTACATTATATTACCCTCAAAGTTTCCCTTGAAGGCAAAAATCCTATAGTATTTTATATCAGCACCTTATAGTGTAGCATTTTTAACATGTGTGCAAAATAAACTTTACAATAATTATGCATAATGGAATTGTTTTAATGCAATGTTAAATGGTTAAGTAGCTTACCAGAGTCATGCAGAAGGAACTGCTGCTGGACACCATCAATACTGATCTCCTGGAACTCCAGGGGAATAACAAGTTGATCAAGGGTTTGAGGTAACCTTGGGATATTGCCAAGTTGCCTTGCTAATCGTATTGTTCTCTTCAGTGATGCTTTCCTTGGGAGAAGTGCTACAACATTAGAATGGGCTCCTGACACGACGTCTGTGAGAATCTGTTGTGGTGTCTCCTGTGTTGTCCTTGCCCTGGTGACTGCCTTATTAACAAGTCGGATTGCTTCAGGTCTTGCAGCTTGTGCTGCGTGACTGTGAAGATTGACTACTTTCACAACTTCGCCAGATTCTTCATTGATCCAAACATGTCCCTAACAAGTCGACCGTTTTTCACATACCCAGATGGAATGGACATAATCAGTGGTTCGTTTTGAAAATAAGTAAATGTGATTCTCATGGACCAACTTCCTCCTTCCACGTTGGACAGAACTGAATCCATAGTTGTAGAAAGTGAATTGCTGTGGAAGCTGACTGACTTTTTGTGGCAGTACACTTCTCTCTTTGTGGAGATTTCAGACACTGCTATATTCTGATCTCAGATGCAATAAAAGCTAGTCTAATGTAACTTGCAGGACATCTGACCTGCTACTTGTTACATCTGCAACAAAACTTGCAACAAAGCAGGTCAGTGCTGGCTCAGGTAAAAGTTCACAATTGTTTTGATTTTAGGCCTCTTGCACACTGTAATTTTAGAGCGGTTTCACACTTATGTTTGGGGCCGCAAGAGGTCGATCCGCTCTGGATCTGACATCCAGCTGACCTCGGGGCAATGCTGGCGGAATGCTGGAATTCCGCTTGCATTGCCCATAGAAGTGAACGGCTCGGTTCCACGATCTGCAGCCGCCCATTCGCTTTCGTAATGCCGTATTCCGCCATCAGTGTCAGAACAAAAAGAAGAGCATTTTCTTCTTTTTGTTCCACAGCTGGGGGCGAAATATCCGGGGGCGAAACATCCGGGGGCGAACTGCTGGGGGCGAAACATCCAGGGGTGAACTTCTGCAGGCGAAACATCCGGGAGCGAACTGCTGGGGGGCGAAACATCCGGGAGCGAACTGGGCGAACTTCTGCGGGCGAAACATCCTGGAGCAAACTGCTGGGGCGAAACATCCGGGGGCGAACTGCTGGGGGTGAAATGTGCGAAATATCCGGGAGCGAACACCTGGGGGCGAAACATCCAGGGCCGAAACATCCGGGGGCGAACTGCTGGGGGCGAAACATCCGGGGGCGAACTGCTGGGGGCGAACTGCTGGGGGCGAAATGTGCGGGGGCGAAACATCCAGGGGCGAACTGCTGGGGGCGAAACATCCGGGGGCGAAACATCCGGGGGAGAACTGCTGGGGGCGAAATGTGCGGAGGCGAAATGTGCGGGGGCGAAACATCCAGGGGCGAACTGCTGGG
This sequence comes from Allobates femoralis, assembly GCA_033576535.1. Taxonomy (NCBI): domain Eukaryota; kingdom Metazoa; phylum Chordata; class Amphibia; order Anura; family Aromobatidae; genus Allobates; species Allobates femoralis. Next base: position 226,460,649 of record JARQOC010000001.1, on the reverse strand, counting down.
GGCGAAACATCCGGGGGCGAAACATCCGGGGGCGAACTGCTGGGGGCGAAATGTGCGGGGGCGAAATGTGCGGGGGCGAAACACCCTGGGGGCGAAATGCTGGGGGCGAAATGTTCGGGGGCGAAGTGTACCTGGGGACGAAATGCTGGGGGCGAAAAGCTGGGGGCGAAATGCTGGGGGCGAATTGCTGGGGGCGAAACTTCCAACTCCCGTGCCACCACACAGTTTTCTGGGAAAAATTTTAAAAGGAGTGTAAATATTGACAAAAAAATGTTTACAGTGGATATCATGAATAAAAAATCACTTTTTATGTTTTTTGAGTGCTTGTTCCCTCTCTATGCTGAGCTGAACAGGAGAGATTGTGGGAGGGGTTCAAAAAGGATCATGTGACCACAACTGTCACATTCTTGCCTTCACTGTATCCCTCCGCACTGCTGGATTCAAATAGTTCTCTCACATATAATATCATGATCACTCTTCACTTTCCCATATATTACTATTTAGTCTGACATATCTGTGGTACATTCCAGTGTTATACACACATTTTATATATAATAAATATTCCATACACACATACATTAGAGATATATATACTCAGCTTTATATATATGTCCACTAATGGAATCCGCACTGTCAAATGTACAATCACAAAATTTTGCACACACCTCACGTCACTCAGGGAACGTCTATCACTATGTTTTGAGAGGAAATTTTAACTCCATGCCTTACTGTCAGTTGCCAAAAAAAGGCTTCTTTACTGTTTGTGTGTGTGAGGTAATAGATACTGCACTGGCTGTTTTGACATTGTGGATATTAACCAGATGGCCTATAGCAACCAATCACAGCTCAGCTTCTGATTGGTTGCTATAGGCAACGCAGGACATATCTACTATATAATCGTCTAATTTCTGTCTGTCACGGAAATCGCGCACTAGTGATGATTGGTTGAGCCCGCCAGGTGGACCAATCAGCGCTAGCATGCGATTTTTGTACACAGAAAGAGAACAAAAGATGTCGGCGGCTAGCGCGGCACAGCGGACTCCCGCCGCAGCCTCATGTCACTAACCCCCGCCACAAGCCGCCCACTGACACCGGGGACTGGGGCTGCCGGGGTCAGGACTCCCGGGGTGCAGGGTGCAGGGAGCGTGCATCGTGCAGCTCCCCCTTCCTATGGCCGCACAGTCTGACACAGACAGTGCAGGCATAGCGTGATCCCGGGTGTCATCCTATGCCTCCTGTCAGTGCAGCTGGGTGGCAGCAGCACATGCCAGCCTCTCACCCTCCACCTCCCACATCGCAGCCTCTCTGTGTGGGGAGATGAAGCAGTGGCAGTGCTGGACACAGTAGGTGAGATGTGTTTGTTATGTGAATAGTGAGAGGCACTGACACAGCAGTTCTCACTATTCACTTGACAAATTCCTCACTGCTATTGTACTCCAGCGACTGCATGGAGAAGCTGTGCACTGTCCGTCATATGAGCTGTGGAGGGTGATAGCACTGGTGATGTCCCGGGTGCATGGCCGGCCCAGAGGGGTCAGGGGGAAAAAGAGTTATCTCTTTTGTGTACTGTCTCCTCTGGAGGGGGGAGGGGCGCCTGCACACACAGCCAGAGAGAAGGGAACACTGCTGTCCTGGAGCCACTTGAGGATAGTATAGGTCACTGAGAAGTGGTATATGGAAGTGTTGTGTGTGTGTATACATGTCAGTGTGTGTATACATGTCAGTGTGTGTGTATACATGTCAGTGTGTGTGTGTGTATACATGTCTGTGTGTGTGTGTATACATGTCAGTGTGTGTGTGTGTGTATACATGTCTGTGTGTGTGTGTATACATGTCAGTGTGTGTGTGTGTATACATGTCAGTGTGTGTGTGTGTATACATGTCAGTGTGTGTGTGTGTATACCTGTCAGTGTGTGTGTGTGTATACATGTCAGTGTGTGTGTGTATACATGATAGTGTGTGTATACATGTCAGTGTGTGTGTGTATACATGTCAGTGTGTATACACGTCAGTGTGTGTGTGTGTATACACGTCAGTGTGTGTGTGTGTATACACGTCAGTGTGTGTGTGTGTATACATGTCAGTGTGTGTGTGTGTATACATGTCAGTGTGTGTATATATCTACTATATAATCGTCTAATGTTCTCTGTCTATCACGGAAATCACGCGCTAGCGATGATTGCTTGAGCCCGCCAGGTGGACCAATCAGCGCTAGCGTGCGATTTCTGTACACAGAAAGAGAACAAAATATGGCGGCTGCTAGCGTGGTGCAGCGGACTCCCGCCGCTGCCTCATGTCACTAACCCCCGCCACGAGCCGCCCACTGACAACCGGGGGCCGGAGGCTGCCGGGGTCAGGGCTCCCAGGTTGCAGGGAGCAACGGGAGCGTGCATCGTGCGGCTCCCCCTGTCTATGGCCGCACAGTCTTTCACAGACTGTGCGGCCATAGGATGATCCCGGGTGTCAGCTGCCTCCTGTCAGTGCAGCTGGGTGGCAGCAGCACATGCTAGCCGGGGCCCAGCTGCACTGACAGGAGGCGTCTGACACCCGAGATCATCCTGCACACCGTCGCCTCAGGAACATGAGGGCTAGCACTGGAACCGCCAGGGGACAGAGAGGTGAGCGCCCATGTGTGTGGCTGTGAGTGTGAGTCTGTGTGTGTGTGTGTGTCTGTGTCTGGGTGTGTGTGTCTGGCTGTGGGTGTGAGTCTGTGTGTTTATGTGTGTGGGTCTGAGTCTGTGTGGCTGTAAGTGTGAGTCTGTGTGTGTATGTGTGTGGCTGTGAGTATGAGTCTATGTGTGTGTGTCTGGCTGTGGGTGTGAGTCTGTGTGTGTATGTGTGTGGGTCTGAGTCTGTGTCTAGGTGTGACTCTGTGTGTGGGTGTGAGTATGCTCCTTCCTCCCCCTGCCTGTGCCGCTTCGACCTTCATCCTCCATCCTCCCCCACCCCGCCGCTTCGTCCTCCGTCCTCCTCCCCCTTCCTGTGCCGCTATCCTCCCCTTGCGTATGCCACTCCGTCCTCCCCCGGCCTGTGCCGCTCCATCCTCCCCCTGCCTGTGCAACTCCGTCCTCCCCCTGCCTGTGCAATTCCGTCCTCCCCCTGCCAGTGCCGCTCCATCCTCCCCCTGCCTGTGCTGCTCCAGCCACCCCCACCCCACCGCTTCGTACTCTATCCTCCTCTCCCCCGCCGCTCTGTGCTCCGTCCTCCCCCTGCCTGTGCCACTCCATCCTCCCCCACCCCACAGCTTCCTCCTTCCTTTGACCTCCTCCCCTCCGCCACTCCATCCTCCGTCCTCCCCCTGCCCGTGCTGCTCGCTCCATCCTCCCCCACTCCGCTGCTTCATCCTCTGTCCTCCTTCCCCCCGCTGCTCTGTGCTCCGTCCTCCCACTGCCTGTGCCGCTCCATCCTCCCCCACCCCGCCGCTACCTGCTCCGTCCTCCATCCTCCTGCCCCCTGCCGCTCCGTTCTCCCTCCCTCCCCCACCACTCCGTCCTCCCCCTACCTGTGCCCCTCCATCCTCCTTCCCCCCCCCCGCCACGCCTTCCTCCCCCTGCCGCTCTGTCCTCAAAGTCCCTCCATATTCAGCCTTCCCATGCAATCCCTATCTCTATATTCTAGAATACCCGATGCTTTAGAATCGGGCCACCATCTAGTAATATATAATTAACCTAAAATTGGTCGTCATCAGAAATACACCCGAAGTACACCGACCGCCATATTGGAACACCCAAATGATGGGTATTCCCATATAGTGGCCAGTAGCGGTGCTGCCGCCCTCTCTCCCCGCTGCTCGCTCTCCCTCCTCCTCCCCCCTCACCACTCTGTTCTCCCCCTCCCCCGGCATTGCCATTGCAGGCTGACGGTTGGAGGAAGACAATCTATTTGGAGATGGTCATATGACAGGTCCTGTGTGACATCACATCAGCATGCCCTGTCACATCACCGGCTTCACACAGATTCTCTTCCTGCAGACGTCAGCCTGCAAGTAATGCCGGTTGGAAGGGGAAGAACAGAAGCAGAGGACAGCTGGACACAGGGCAGAGGGACACAGGGGCAGAGGACAGGGGGACACAGGGGCAGAGGACAGGGGCAGAGGACAGGGGGACACAGGGGCAGAGGACAGGAGGACACAGGTGCAGAGGACAGGAGGACACAGGTGCAGAGGACAGGAGAACACAGGTGCAGAGGACAGGAGGACACAGGGGCAGAGGACAGGAGGACACAGGTGCAGAGGACAGGGGCACACAGGTGCAGAGGACAGGAGCACACAGGGGCAGAGGACAGGGGCACACAGGGGCAGAGGACAGGGGCACACAGGGGCAGAGGACAGGAGCAGAGGACATGGGAACACAGGGGCAGAGGACAAGAGCATAGGACAGGGGAACACAGGGGCAGAGGACAAGAGCATAGGACAGGGGCACACAGGGGCAGAGGACAGGTGCACACAGGGGTAGAGGACAGGGGGACACATGGGCAGAGGACAGGGGGACACAGGGGCAGAGGACAGGAGGACACAGGGGCAGAGGACAGGAGGACACAGGGGCAGAGGACAGGGGGACACAGGGGCAGAGGACAGGGGGACACAGGGGCAGAGGACAGGAGGACACAGGTGCAGAGGACAGGGGCACACAGGTGCAGAGGACAGGAGCACACAGGGGCAGAGGACAGGAGCAGAGGACAGGGGCACACAGGGGCAGAGGACAAGAGCATAGGACAGGGGCACACAGGGGCAGAGGACAGGGGCACACAGGGGCAGAGGACAGGGACACAGGGGCAGAGGACAGGAGCAGAGGACAGGGGAACACAGGGGCAGAGGACAAGAGCATAGGACAGGGGAACACAGGGGCAGAGGACAAGAGCATAGGACAGGGGCACACAGGGGAAGAGGACAGGGGCACACAGGGGCAGAGGACAGGGGGACACAGGGGCAGAGGACAGGAGGACACAGGGGCAGAAGACAGGGGACACAGGGGCAGAGGACAGGGGCACACAGGGGCAGAGGACAGGGGCACACAGGGGCAGAGGACAGGGGCACACAGGGGCAGAGGACAGGAGCAGAGGACAGGGGAACACAGGGGCAGAGGACAAGAGCATAGGACAGGGGAACACAGGGCAGAGGACAAGAGCATAGGACAGGGGCACACAGGGGCAGAGGACAGGGGAAAAAGGGGCAACGGACAGGAGGACACAGGGGCAGAGGACAGGAGGACACAAGGGCAGAGGACAGGGGGACACAGGGGCAGAGGACAGGGGACACAGGGGCAGAGGACAGGAGGACACAGGTGCAGAGGACAGGGCACACAGGTGCAGAGGACAGGAGCACACAGGGGCAGAGGACAGGAGCAGAGGACAGGGGCACACAGGGGCAGAGGACAAGAGCATAGGACAGGGGGACACAGGGGCACACAGGGGCAGAGGACAGGAGCAGAGGACAGGGGCACACAGGGGCAGAGGACAGGAGCAGAGGACAGGGGCACCCAGGTGCAGAGGACAAGAGCAGAAGACAGGGACACCCAGGGGCAGAGGACAGGGCACCCAGGGGCAGAGGACAGGGGCACACAGGGGCAGAGGACAGGGGCACACAGGGGCAGAGGACAGGGGCACACAGGGGCAGAGGACACAGGGGCAGAGAATAAGTGGACACAGGGGCAGAGAATAAGTGGACACAGGGGCAGAGAATAAGTGGACACAGGGGCAGAGAATAAGAGGACACAGGGGCAGAGAATAAGAGGACACAGGGGCAGAGAACAAGGAGTATATATTCACACATACATATACATACATACATACACACACACATACATGTAGACACACATATATAACACTTCATAGTGAGTTACCCATGCTATTCTCCCCATTTGGCTCCCGGACAGAAGTGTTTTCCTTCCTCTCTAGCTGTGTGTGTGCAGGGGCCCCTCCCCCCTCCAGAGGAGATAGGGCCACAGGGCAGAGAGCGTTTTGCTGTCCCCCCCTCTCTCCCTCTGGGCCTTGCGCCTTCTGTGTGTGGGAAGGTTAATCAGTGAAGCATCAGATCCAGGGATGGTGTAAAGACAGTCCGCGCTGCTTTAAATAATCAGTCACAAGTCTTTAGGTAAAAGACCCCCCTTCTTTATTTCCACCTACGCGTTTCAGTGCCACTCCGGGCACCGTCATCAGGGTATCACAGTGTATTTCAGTGCCCGGAGTGGCACTGAAACGCGTAGGTGGAAATAAAGAAGGGGGGTCTTTTACCTAAAGACTTGTGACTGATTATTTAAAGCAGCGCGGACTGTCTTTACACCATCCCTGGATCTGATCATCTTTACACGTGCTACGTGGCGGTGGAAGTCCTGCAGCAGCTTATAAACTACATGCAATAAAAACTAGTTGTGGGTGCACACAACTAGACCAGGTGAGTGCACCTCTTTTTGATCTGAGTGTGGAATCAGTGTCATATTGATAGGGCACTATTGCGCCTCGCTTGTCTCCTTTATCTTTTTCTGTAATCAGTGAAGCAGGCAGGGGCTGCAGCATAGCAGTGCTGGGCAGTAGCTGTAGATGTCAGGAGTTTGTCAAGTGAATAGGGAGAAATACAAAGCCAGGGATAGAGATAGCAGAGCAGTGTTATACAGTGAGAGGTGTCAGTCCTGCGCTGTGTATTTCTCACTATTCACATTTCTTCACATCACTGCTTCACGGAGGTGTCCATGTCAACAGCTGTGCAGGGTGAGAAGCCTGTAGCTGGAGCTATAAAGCCCCGCAGACGCTCCTGACACGTAGCAGGTATCAGTGGAGATCCGGCCGGCAGCTGAAGGCGCGGAGGGATCTTCACACACATCAAAGAGAGGGAAACAGACATGCGCGACCTGAAGAGAGGGTTTACAGGTCGGACAGAGCGGCATGCTAACAGCAGGGGGCGCCATACTATACTTTAAAGGCATATAGTTTTTGTATGGGGCATAATTTTTATTGGTGTTATTTACAAAAACACATATTTACATGATATGTGCAGCATTACCAATATATGTCACGGTGGCACAACCCCTTTAAAGAATTAAAACAGTGGGAAGATGTAGTGATACAAAAATCAGATAAAGGAGGGGGAGTAGTCCTTTTAAAAAAACAGGATTATATAAAGGAGGTTTTAGACAATTAAATGATGAAGGAACCTATAAAAAATTACTATCAGACCCAACTAATGACATCAAAACCAAACTTAAAAGATTACTGAGGAAATATGTTGACAATGGTACTCTGGGAAAAAAACAAGCTGAAAAGCTTTTTTCAGAGTTTCCATTATGCGCATATTGGTATTATCTTCCTAAAGTGCACAAATCACTGATCAAACCACCTGGCCGTCCCATAGTTTCAGGTATTGGCTCTGTTACGGAGATTGGCTATTACGTCCTCTCCTTAAAAAGATCCCCTCTTACACTAAGGACACGAAGAAATTTGTTAGAATGCTACAAGCAATACCGTGGGGCGACAATTATAGCCTAGCGGCTATTGATGTCAAAAGCCTTTACACCCGTATCCCCCAGGGATTAGCGGTAAGAATAGTGAGATAAATTCTCACAGACGAGAAACAAGACCCCAATTTGATAAATTTTATTTGTGAGTCCCTCCATTTCATTCTACAATATAATTCTTTCTCCTTCATGGATATTTGGTTCCAACAACAAGTAGGGACCGCGATGGGTACACTGGTTTCCTGTACGCTGGCCAATCTCTTTTTGGCCCACCTGGAGGATACTTTAGTATATTCTAAAAAGAACCCCTATTTGAAAAATATAAAAACATATCTAAGATATGTGGATGATGTATTCGTAGTGTGGGAGGAGTCAGCAGAAGATTTTGATACTTTTGTAAAATACCTCAACGAATCAAATCACATGATCTTTACTCATACTTTTGGAGACAAAACACTAAATTACCTGGATGTTACCATACAAGAAAAAGATGGTGCATTAATACGATCTGTGTACAAAAAAACGACATCTACTAACACTTTACTACACTATAACGGTGCCCACCTTGGCACACAAAACACTCCTTACCAGATAGCCAATTCCTCAGAATTGCCAGGATAAATAATAATAAATATCTACTCCAACAACAATACCAAAAATTACACAATGATTTAGTGGTAAGGGGTTATCCTAAAAATCTGATTGAGGATGCAAAAAGAAAGCTTTAGATAGAGTAAAGAATGAGAATATGCAAGCTATGTCGCAAAAAATACAGACTATGGCTTCGAAAAAGCAAGATAAGCGCTTTACTTTTTCATTCCAGTTCGGCCCAATGTATGACAAAATTAAAGAAAGCATTTGGAAACATTGGCATGTCATCTTGACTGATAAGCTACTAGCTTCCCAGTCAATTGGACCCCCTTTAGTAACCTATAAAAGATGTGGCAATCTGAGAGATATGTTGGTAAGGAACCGGGTTACTGAAAATAGAGCAGAAAAAACGTGGCTTAATATGAACAGGCCAACAGGGAATGTTAAGTGTAGGAATTGTCAGCTTTGTAAAAATCACATCACCTCAAACCCAATAACTATAGGAGCCATTACCCATAAAGTGAATTCTTTAATAACCTGCAAAACAAAATGGGTGGTCTATGTTGTAACCTGCCCATGTGGCAGATTCTACATCGGCAAGACCATCAGAGAGTTATGTACAAGGTTCAAGGAACACGTGAAATCTGTGTCATCTAATATTGCGTGGCCCTGCTTAATTCAGCATGTGCGGGAACATCATGAAGGAAATGCAAATGTACTTTCATTTGCAGGGCTTGAGCAGGTCATCCTCTCTCGCCGAGGCGGTGACCTGCATAAATTGCTACTCCAAAAAGAATGCCAATGGATTATAAGATCAGATGCATGTGGTCCTTGAGGGATGAACGATAGAAATGATTTATTAGCCTTTTTATGAAATAGTAATTGTCCTTCTACAAAGTTTAACATGTAGTAGTTCAATATAATAGCCAGCTCTAACTCCCCACATAGCCGCAGCATGACTTATCCTGCTCAGTAATATAGAACGGGTTAATTTATTAGAATAGACCTTTGTCTTTATAAAATCATATTTTGTTTCGCAGGTCTGATCTGGTTTGGCCATGTGGGTTTCGATGAATGAGATACCACTATAGAAAAGGGATAATTTTGGTAAAGCAAATGTCCCAGTATAGGAGAGCAGGTTTATTATTATGCATTATAAAAGGCTGTAACGTGCCTGACCTGCCCCCCTTCATTGTACTAAAATAGAGTGCAGCAGTGGTTAATTTAAAATTTACAGAAAAATAAAAAATAAAAAGAACTGCTTCAGTTCTGCATTCTCTCTCAGGTTTAATTTATACTGCTTTGTGACTGGCTGTTACAAATATAGTGGTTCGGCTTTACTGGCCCTCCCGCTACACGCATGCGCGTGTCTGTAAATGGTATAATCCAACGTTGCTTAGCGACGTCCTCAAACAGAAAACAGAGAGTGAACGGTAGACTTTGCAGTAAGTAGAAAGTGATAAGAAAAGTATGGAGTCTTAATATATTGATCTTTATTTGGTGTATATGTTACAACTTGAGTCACAGCTTCTTGTTTTTAATTGTTTGCCTAATTCAGTTGTCACTTTGAGCACTTATCTCACAAAAACAGGTGTAGACGTATAGGTTCCTGTTCTATTTAGGATGTGGATCCGACGTTAGACGCCGAGACTTGACCGGAAGAGGCGGCATCTTACCGCGAAACGGTGCCCGTCGTCTGTACTCCACACTCCCTCCCCTCACCATGTCACGCCATGCCTGCAACTCGGCTGGATTAATAAACTGAAGGCATTTATATCGGTGAGTGCCACTTATTTTTTCTTCATATGGAATATGTTTAATGATCTTTTTAAAAGCGTGCACCATCGGTAAGGAGTGTCTGCACCTGGTCCACACTGGTTCTATAGATGTGCATCAGTTTGAAGTGGTAATTGCAGTGCCCAGTGTTTTCCTCTATTCTGAGAACTCTTAATAATAGATGTGTACAACAAGTCTCTAGGGGGTACCCACCCGCCCTAGAGACATGCTGTCCACTCAGGTGGGCATGGGAGGGGTTAATATGTGTCATTATAGTATTGCCGAATATTGTCGGCTTTTTCAATTTTATAAATGAATGTGGCGCGTCACTGTAGAGGTGATACTGTACGTAATGTACATACTGTATGAGCCACTGTCCTTGGGCCTGAAAGTTGTAACATTAGGTCTATGGGCAGACTGTCTGGCAGGATAATAGTTAACTCACTATTAATTTGCATGGCTTAAGGACATGTGTGATGTAACGATCATAATAACAAGCAAACTCATTATGTTATAGGGAATTAGCTCCGCCTATTGTAGTCACATGGTTATGACATCACATCAGGTCTCCCAACATGTTTTAACATAAAGCTGAAATGTTAACTATTAACCTGCCAAACAGTCTCCGTCCTCCAAACTGGAGACTGACTGCCTCATTACATAAGGAAATATAAGTGTAAGTGTAAATGCTTTTCTTTCACCTTTCACGTTACACTATGAGCTCTGACAGGAATGATTAGACTGGTATTATAAAGCTGCAGCTACAGACAGTGATAGCTGAGAGGGTATAAACTATCTGACAGGTTCCCTTTAATACATACCCTGTAGCCCTACTTCTAGTTCTATCTCGCTTCTTCCTTTCTTCCTCATAATTTGGATTCCTCTCCTTTCTTTTTTCTAAATGTAGGAGACATAAGCTTCTTATTTTGGTTGTTCCCTCCATTTGGGTGGATCAGTGTGAGAACACCATATGTGTTCCAAGAAGTGATTGGCACGGAAGGTATTGCAGCAACAAGAGACATCCTGCAAACTCCTGCCCACACTTCTGAAACCCCTGTAGGTCTATGTATCGTTTAATATGGTTGTTCTTTGTGGTATATTCTCAGCTATGACAATAGAAACCTTGACCTTTGGTTGTATTTTTAACCACATATTGTGATCTGATTGTTTTTGATGTTACTATTTTGGTATGTTGGTATGTACTTGTGTGACGCGCTGACATTGCTGGATGATGCTGTGTATGTGTTTGTCTTTATGAGCTGCATGGTTGATAGTTGTGAAGGTCCTGGCCTTCTGTGTTAGGCTCCAGAACTGCATTCACTATTAGGTTCAACTGCTGGTTGAGGGGTTCATGTGTGACTCACCTGAACTCCCTTCTCCCTAGCCCTTAAGTAGCCTCTACTTCCACCAGGTGGTGCTGCTGATAGAGTTTCACTCTATGCCTGGAAGCTGTGCTGTGTTGACCTGTGTGTTTGCGTGGCTGATGTCCTTTCTGTTGGAGTTGCTGTATCCCGATTCTGTGGAGGGAGGTGAGGGGGAATAGCGCAGGGCTGGTTGAGGAGTTTTAGGGAGAGGCTAGAGGCCCGAATCTTCTCACCATCAGACATACCTTCGGGATCAGGGCCATTCAGGGTTTCCAGACTAGGGTCAGGCTATTCTTCCCTGGTCACCCTGCCTGTAACTGCCATTCCCTTATCAGTATTCTCACTACACTGTGACATTATCAGCAGCCCATACCTTTTCCCTTGAGACACTATGTCACAGACTGCCTCAGCTGAAGCATTTTCTCGCCTGATGCAGACCATCTCTGAAGAGGTAACTGGTCTGTGGACTCAAGTTGTGCAACAGCTGTGTGCAACAGTCGTGGGTTACCTGTCTTTGCCTCATGCTCAGGCCATGCCAGAACCCAAGGTCTCTCTTCCAGATTTTCTGGGGAAGAGACAAATTTTTTGTTTTCCTTGAAGCCTGTAAGCTTTATTTCAGGCTCCAGCCCCATTCATCGGAAGTGAGGAACAGTGGGTGGGGATTATAGTCTCCCTCCTTAAAGGAGACCCCTAGACCTGGGCCTTTTCCCACCCGGCCGACTCACCATTGTTGCAATCGGTGGACGGGTTTTTTGCTTCTCTGGCTCAGGTGTATGGTGAACCTGAGAGGGTGACCTTAGCTGAGTCTAATCTCTGTAAACTCAAGCAGGGCACACGAGCAGTGGAGGAGTACTGCTCGGAGTTTCGGAGATGGGCGACTGACACCCAGTGGAACGATCTAGCCCTCCGGAGACAGTTCTGTTTGGGTTTGTCAGCTAGACTGCAAGACACCCTGGTTCAGTACACCGCACCTGAGTCATTGGAGGCAGCAATGTCCCTATTCATACGGGTTGACAGACGCCTGAGGGAGATACCAAAACCTACTATGTCTCCTGTACCTATTCCTGCTGAGGAGACTATACCTGATGAACCCATGCAGTTGGGGGCAGTAGGTTCTTGTGTTAAACCTCCTGTGGCTACTGTTCACCAAGTGGGAGGAGCATGTTTTTTCTGTGGAAAATCTGACCATTTTATTAAGGTTTGTCCACTTCGCTCCAAGAGTACACAGTCTCAGAAGCAGCCTACCTTGGGTCGTTCAGAAGGAGACAACCAGAGAGTTTATCTTTCCTTCCTCACTAAGTTTCTGTTCACACTGTCTGCCAAGGTGGTGGTGGATGGTAAACCGAGACTGTGCCAGTCCTGGTCAATAGCGGAGCTGGGGTCAATTTGATGGATTCTTGTTTTGCTTGGGCTCATGGTCTCACCAGCAGTGCATTAGTGAGACCCATTCCCATTGCCTCAATTGACTCAGTTCCACTCAGCCAGAAGGTCCTCTCCCATGTGGTGCGTAATGTGAACCTGAGCATAGGAACTCTCCACCAGGAGGTTCTGTCCTGTCACCTCTTGGAAAACCTGCCCACTCCCATTGTATTGGGCCTTCCCTGGCTGGAGAAACACAACCCAGTGATTGACTGGCGGGAGAGAAAGGTTGTAAGTTGGGGGGCTTTCAGTTTGAGTAATTGCCTAGCTACACCTATTTCTACCATACTGGTTGCACTGACTCGTACCCCACTTCAAGAAGTGAATGGGAGTGAGCCTGGAAAAGGGAGTGGAGTCCAGACTATGCCTCAGATTAATGGTGGGTCTAGGCGTCATTCCATGAGGAGGGGCCGGGAGGGACAGTGGTTCCTGCTGTGCACTCCAGGGAGGGAGTCCTGGGCCCCGGGAGACACAGCTGCAGTTTTACCATCCTGGATGTGTGCCCTCTAACTGTGACCGCAGATTTGGAAACAAACGTGCAGGTCCAGACCTGAGAGTTCATGAGTATGTGGAGGTGTTATCCAAACATGTCAGGTGGAGGTGTGCTGCTGGGCTCCTGGTCCTGGGGTTATAGGACTGTTTCGAATATTGGCCATTTGTAAACCTACCCCTAGGTTTGACAACCCGTAATGTCTTCCACATCTCGTCGCTCAGGGATGTGGACTTATTTCGGATGTGCCGTAGTTGAGTCCAGAGGCCTCTCTTAAAAGAGGGGGTACTGTCACGCCCTGACATTGCTGGATGCCGCTGTGTATGTGTTTGTCTTTAAGAGCTGCATGGTTAATAGTTGTGAAGGTCCTGGCCTCCTGTGTTGGCTCCAGAACTGCATTCACTATTAGGTTCAAATGCTGGTTGAAGGGTTCATGTGTGACTCACCTGAACTCCCCACCCCTAGCCTTTAAGTAGCCTCTCCTTCCATCAGGTGGTGCTGCTGATAGAGTTTCACTCTATGCCTGGAAGCCATGCTGTGCTGACCTGTGTGTTTGTGTGGCTGATGTCCTTTCTGTTGGAGTTGGTGTATCCTGGTTCTGTGGAGAGAGGTGAGGGGGGAATAGCACAGGGCTGGTGGAAGAGATTTAGGGAGAGGCTGAAGGCCCGAACCTTCTCACCATCAGAGATACCTTCGGGATCAGGGCTATGCAGGGTTTCCTGACTAGGTCAGACTAGTCTTCCCTGGTCACCCTGCCGTAACAGCCATTCCCTTATCAGTATTCTCACTACACCGTGACAACATGTTCAATTTCTTTTTATTAACCATATCAAAACATAACATGATGATGAACTTTTAATATTCCCACACTCTTCTGAAGCTACCTTTCAGAACTAGTATCAGATCACAGAGAATTTTCATACAAAATATTTTGTAGGGCTGATC
>JARQOC010000001.1:226440646-226446516 GCA_033576535.1 Allobates femoralis | reverse complement strand
CTTTTGGGTTACCCCCGGTTTTGCATGATACAACTTTTTAAGGATTGCACTGCCCAAAAAAGATCTTGTTTTTTTTTCTCAGTAGATTGCTGTTTTGTTGTTCTAATGGGGGGTTTTTAACACTTTCCCGATATCGGGGCGATATCGTAGGCAACGGCGGGGAGCGCCCCTTTTTTTGACCCGTTTTTTTCCCGATATCGTATCGGGGGTTTACACGCTGCGATATCGGGAAACAACGTCAAAAACGATGTGTACGCCCACCAACCCAGAAACCGCCATTTAACAGGGGAGTTAATGGGTGAGTTGCAAGTCCCACACGTATTGGATGTTTACACGCAACGATCCTGCTACAACGGCCATGCGATATCGGGCGGTTGAAGAGCACGCTCATTCAACCCCGATATCGTTTTGGCATCGTTCCAGGATCGCGTTGTACGTTCAAACCGTACAACGCGCGAGCGATATCGGGTCCAACTCCCGAACCACGTGACTTTTTGTCGGAGTTGGATCGGAGTTAGACGCCGATATCGCGGCGTGTAAACCCGCCATTACATTTTGGTGCTCAATAGTGCAGAAAGGTCAGCGCTTTCACATGTGTCAAAAAATGTCTCTGCATCCTCCCTCCCTTCAATTAAGGAGTGTGACAAATCAGCTGCTCCCCCAGGATTATCCACGTCTGATTCCTGATCCATTTTTTCCTCTACCCTTTTCAATAGCAACTGCTTCATTCCCACTTATGTGCTCACAGTGTATATAATACAATGTTCAGTAATCAAAAAAAGTCCGTTCACTGGGCACTGCTAAGTTTAGGAGAAGTGCTTATTTTTTCATCATATGGGTATATACGAGGTGGGGCGTTGCTGACCGCCTCTGGGTGCCCGCTATATATCACATCAATAATAGCATAAAAAGAAAAAAGATAGCGGCACTCACCGGGTGTGTTTCAAAGGTGCTTTATTTGGGTACCCTCATTCCAGGGTCCCACTCGGAAGGGAGGGGGTGCAGAGACAGCAGAGATGACGGATCTCCGTTTCGGGGCTCCTACCCCTTCCACGGACCTCAATGTCTGGCGTATGACGTCACTTCCGCCCTTATATAAGGGCCGGTCAAATGGTGTCATCGCCGCACTGTATAATACAAAAGTGCTTAATAAGTGACACATAATAAAAACAAGTATTAATTTACAACAATGATAATGTGTGCGCTAGATCATTATAAAACTATGTACATTGAGCATAAATGTGTTTCATTTCAGTTAGCATATATTATGTGCAGGTCAGTGCACTAACTTACTTGATTTCCTCATGCTATCCATGCAGGTACCGTATTACTTCTAGATGATACTCCTATACCAACATGTCTATAGTAAACAGTCCTCTACCACTTGTATGGGAAAACTGCTTGAATAGCAATTGCTAATCCCGCAGTCTATCCCTGGACCTAAATGGAATTCGTCCACTAGAATCACTATATTCTTTTCATGCATCACCAGTATATATCGGGTATAATTCCCAATCACTATTTTTAATAATTTTTTAAATTATTTTGTTAAAAAATTTTTTTACCCTTTACGTGCTTTCATACACCGGCTCAGTCAAAGTTTACCAAATTTATATATATCTCAGATTATTGACTGAACTGCCAAGAATCCGTATTAAATTCCTGCTTAGGACACGATAACACAAGGATCAACAGGGATCAGTACCCTAAGGGTAGGTGCGCACTGGCCGGGTTATGGTCGGTTTAGATGTGTAAACCGCCGGTCGGTTTACATAAATTTCATGTAAATTTATGTTAATCCAAACCGGCGTTTGGATTAACATAGAAACCTATGTAAACCGACACCCGGTGTGCAGACACCGGCAGTTTACACATGCTCATCCGTTGCTAACCCGCTGGGTTCCCAGCGGGTTAGCAAAGAATGAGCATGTTCTATAAACCGGCCGGTTCTGCAGCGGCTGCAAGCAGAATCATGTACTGCTTCCAGCCGCTGCAGAACCGCCGGCGCTAACCCGCTGGCCACCCGCCCGGCACCCGCCCGTCACCCGCCGCACATACCCGCCAGGAAGCCGGTGGACGGCTCCGGAGCTTCCTGGCGGGTCCGCCCAGCCGCCGCCGACCAACCCGCCGGCCAGTCTGCACATACCCTAATAGGGGTTATACATTATTATTTGTTTTTTTAGATTTTTTATTTTTTACAGAAAAGGAAATAAATCATTTCGCTCATTTAATCCCATTGGTCCACAAGCTTTTGTATTGTTAATCCATGTGCTTTCGAGCTGCAGGAGTTGTCTATGGGTGTCACCACCCTGACGTGATGGAGTCACCCGTTCTAAGCCGGTGAATGTCAGCACATCAGCGTTTACATTATGGTATTCCCGTACATGTTGAATAAGTCTTGTGCAACCCACTCCTGACTCTACAGATTTGTAGTGCTCTCTAAATCTCACGTACAGTTCCCTCACAGTTTTTCCGATATAGTACCGCATACAAGTACAGAAAACCGCATATACCACCCACTTTGATTTACAGCTGATATATGAGTGTACATTACATTCAATTCCACCTATTATTACTGGGTTTTCCGTTCTATGCGCTAAACCTCAATGCCACTGGATATCTGAAATTGCTACATGATTTAGATATCCAGGGTGGCATTGACAATCCAACACAATGGGCAACACTTTGAACACATTTTATAAGTGGTCATAAACTTGTAAATAACTAATGAAAGAATATAGTTACATTAAAACCAAGCACACCATTGTTTTTCTTATGAAATTCTCAATAAGTTTGTGTCACATGACCCTCTTCCCATTGAAAAAAATAAAGTTGGATCCAAAATGGCAGACTTCAAAATGGCTGATGAGGACGGGCTGTCCGCACAAGGCCAACTTCATGGACTGAAAAGCTGCCTCTGCTTGGGGATTCCAATGCACCAAAGCAGATTTCTTCCCTTTTAACAGGTCGGACAGGGCCGCCGTTCACCCAGCAAAATTGGGTATGGAGCGTCGATAGTACCCAACTATGCTGAGGAACGCCCTCACCTGTTTGGTAGACACCGGTCGGGGCCAATTTTGAATGGCCTCGATTTTGTTTATTTGGGGTTTGATAACCCCTCGCCCAATCACATACCCTAGGTACCGGGCCTCCTCGAGCCCCATGGCACATTTTTTTGGATTTGCCGTCAGGCCTGCTGCCCTGAGCGAATCTACCCCGGCCTGAACCTGGGATAAGTGGGTATGCCAATCTGGACTAAAGATGATAATGTCATCTAGGTAGGCGGACGTGTACTTCCGATGACGTTCTAACACTATGTCCATGAGCCGCTGGAATGTGGCCGGGGCTCCATGCAACCCAAAAGGCAACACGACGTAGTGATAGAGACCTTCCGGAGTAACAAAGGCGTTTTTTTCCTTGGCCGACACTGTTAGCTGCACCTGCCAGTACCCTTTTGTCAGAACAAGCGTTGTGAATACTGGGCTTGCCCCAGTCTTTCAATCAGCTCGTCCACCATGGGATATAAATCAAACTTAGACACTTCGTTCAGCTTCCGGAAATCATTGCAGAACCGCAACGATCCGTCCGGCTTTGGAATGAGCACGATGGGACTAACCCATTCACTCCGGGATTCTTCTATCACCCCTAACTTAAGCATGTGTTTAACTTCGGCCGCGATGGCTTGTTGTCTGGCCTCGGGTACCCGGTACGGTTTCACTCGTACTTTTACCCGGGGCTCAGTGACAATGTCATGTTGAATGACCGAAGTGCGCCCGGGCAGGTCAGAGAACCCATTGGGATTCTGCTGTACCAACTTTCGAGCCTCCCGTCGTTGGGCCTTAGTGAGGGTGTCACTTATTTGTACCCCTTCAGTATCCCTTGTGGCCGAAGGGGAAGGGACTCCGGGTGCATCGGACGCCTCCATGATCAGGCACTCCCGGTCTTTCCACGCTTTAAGCAAATTTACGAGGTATAACTGCACGAGTTTCCTTTTCCCGGGATGGTATACCCTGTATTTGACCTCCCCTACTTTTTCCCGAATTTCATAGGGCCCTTGCCATTTGGCCAATAATTTGCTTTCCGTTGTGGGCACCAAGACCAATTCCCGGTCCCCCACCTCAAAGGTCCTAACGGTGGCCTGTGTATTATACCTGCGAATTTGAGCTCCTTGGGCATCCATTAGGTGCTCTTTTACAATAGGCCGGACCGCTGTGATCCGGTCCTGCATTTTCGCCACGTGGTCAATAACGCTCCTATAGGGAGTGGGTTCCTGTTCCCACGTCTCTTTGGCGACATCCAACAGCCCTCTAGGATGTACAACAGTTCAAAGGGAGAAAACCCATAGACGACTGCGGTACCTCCCGGATGGCGAACATTAAATAGGGCAGTAACATGTCCCAATCCTTTCCATCCTTCGCTACCACTTTTTTTAGCATGGACTTCAGGGTTTTATTAAACCGCTCAACTAACCCGTCGGTCTGGGGATGATACACCGAGGTGCGCAGCTGTTTTATGTTGAGCAGTTTACACAGTTCCCTGGTCACTTTGGACATAAAAGGAGTCCCCTGATCCATGAGGATCTCCTTAGGTAGTCCTAGGCGACAGAACATAGCAAACAGTTCCCAGGCAATCAGTTTCGCCGAGGTGTGGCGTAACGGAATCGCCTCCGGGTACCGGGTGGCGTAGTCGACAACCACGAGTATGTGTTGGTGGCCTCGTGCTGACTTCACTATAGGCCCCACCAAATCCATTGCGATCCGTTCAAAAGGTTCCTCTATAACTGGTAGAGGTACCAATGGACTGCGGAAGGTGGCAATGGGTGTGGTCAGTTGAGATTCCGGGCAGGAGTCACAGTACCTCTGGACATCCGCATACACGCCCGGCCAGAAGAATCTCCGCAAGATGCATTCTTGCGTTTTTTTTAGCCCCAAGGTGGCCCCCTAGCAGGTGGGAGTGGGCCATCTCTAGGGCCGCCCGGCGGTGGGGCTGCGGTACTACCAGTTGGTCCATGACCTCATCCCGGATTTTATCCACCCTATAGAGTAACTCCCAGCTAATCACCATACGTGGAAATACATTCTTCTGCCCCCGGATGCTGAGCTACCCCGTTTACTTCGGTTACCCGTTCTCGGGCCCGGGTCAGTATGGGATCCTGTAGCTGGGCTGTACCAAACACTCCCAGGGATACTTCCAACTCTGGAATCGCTTGGGTCTCCTCGACCTCTCCTGCCAATACGTCAAGCGGGAACCTATCGGGGTGACACTCTAGCCCTATGTTGGCGACCCCTATGGCAGGTGTCCTGGTCTCAGGGTCGTCGGGTTCAGCACCCTGATTCCCAGGCATCAGGGGAGGGTTACTCCTCCTTCCCCATAAGGACCAAAACAATGGTAAGTCTCTTCCCAGCACCGTCCCGTAGGGTAAAGACTTTACCACTCCAACCACGTGGGTCACCTCTCCACAAGGAGTGGACATAGTCACCTCTGTGGTCGGATACTCGCGTAGGTCCCCGTGTATACACCGGACCCCGATCAATCCCCCAGTGAGTCGCAACCCGGGGATTAAGGACGCACGAATCAGCGTCACCAAACTTCCGGAGTCCAAGAGAGCTTCTGCTCTGTGTCCATTAATGAGCACCGGGCACAGATGTGGTTCCGTTAGGGGAACCACCACATCTGCGGTGAACACGGGGCTGGCATACATTGAGAGCCGGCGTGTGAACCCGCAGTCCATGGCTTCCATCGTTAGTGGGCAATAGGCAGCCACATGTCCCGGTCCTTTGCACTACGTAGCAGTGGCAGTGCCGGGCCGGAAGCTCCTTCTTGGGGAGCCTGGTCTCCTGCCAGCCCCATTCTGGGGTATCCTCTCAGCG